>JANHFM010000579.1:68605-98246 GCA_032468115.1 Grayia smithii | reverse complement strand
CCCTCCCTCCCTTCCAACCATCACGTCTTGTTATGTTGAACGAACTCATCAAACCTTTATGTCCCAGTAAGGGTGACATCGCGCGTCGATAGATGATGCTGGGACAACTTGAGCGCTTTGCGTCTTATGTTTTTTAAACGTGATCCTCACGTGAGTCATGAGAAGGAAAAACATTGCCCGCCTGTCCCCAGGCAGGGCCGATGTGGGGCTAGAAAGGGAGAACTGGATTCAAATGCAAACATCCCGTGGACTGAGATGTTTCTCCGTTTCTGTTCCACAGGTTTGCTGTTGTGAGGTTTCAGTAGAGGAGTGTCCATGTTGTCTTATTAATAAATGAACTGGAATGCCAAATTCCTGGGTGTCTTCTGGTTTAACTGCATTTATTTGAATAAAGTCTGATGAGGACTGCGGCTTGTAGCTTGTATTTGCTTCCTTTTTGGGAATAGCGAAATTCCCAGAAATTACAAATTTCAAATAATGTACTGTATAACATTCTCGGGTGCTTTCCAATACTTAAAAAAAAACCAAAATGTTTGATTATTAAAAAAAAAACCCACAGTAAAGTTCATTTATAGGGCCATGAAGATGTATGTCATATTTAGTTCTGGAATAAGGTTTTGCACATACTTTCCTGGGATTAAAGGCAATTAGACCTGGTGTTATGGATAGGATTGCCCTGTAAATTTGGCCTTAGAAAATATATGCTAATTGAAATTGTTATTAATTGTTAATTTTTACTGAAATATTTTTAAAACTATGAATTCCTTAGGGAAAAAATGGAATATTACTGGTGCAAAATTAAATGTTTTCTTATTTGTAGAAGAATGGCTCTTAGTTGGGACTAAACAAGGACATCTTCTACTTTACAGAATTCGAAAAGAAACTGGTAAGTTTGTAATGATTTACCATCCCTTTGCATATTGACAAATAGTAATTAGTTGAGAGCCATCTCTTACTTCTTTGTATTTTAGGGCAGATTCATACAAGATAAACCTGTACATTGTTAAGACAGAATATCTGCCAAGAATCAGAAACTTGTTTTAGCCTTATGCTGACTGGGTTTATTTATTGTGCTAATTTATATGTTTCTTTGTTTTAGGTTTAGTGTGTTACATAAACAAATTGTGGTTTGTGCTGTTGTACTATGTGTGAACCCTTCCAGTTACAGAAATAAACTGAATATTATTAATAATCCAATCACTGTGTATAAAACCTATATGATAAAGAGTTTATTGGCTGACCTGAAATACCCTGTTTCCTTGTATGATGTTTAATTCCAGGCAAAATTTTATTATATTTTAGAATTAGGCATACCATGTTTTTAAAAAGTCAGTCAGATTCATACTTGATTTTTTTGCCTTGAAACTAGTCTGTAAAATATGAATTAGAATAGAAACATATATGAATTACAACTGTAAAAAAAAGATTCCCTTAAATCAACAATTTATTAGGGCTAATTGAATTAGATCTTCATTATATGATCATGGCTGATTTGGGTCAGTCCTGTCCTAACCTTGGGAATTCTCTCATCACAGTAATATTCTTATCACAGAGACGATAAATGTAAAAAGTAACGTTTAAAGTCTGACAGCCTTAAAAGGCTGCAAAACCATTTCTCAATTTCTGGGACTCCCTGAATTCACAGAAAAAGAGATTGTCTTGAAATTGTCTTGAAATGAAAATTAATAGTGGAATCTTCCTAGTAGTAGTTGGATAGTCAGTAGTGATTTTCTGATAACTGATTATGCTGTAATGTACAGTACATTTTTTTTTGTATCTTCATATGAAGTTGTGAGACTTGCACCTCCTCTAATCTCAGTTCAGAAGTTTGTATGACATTATTCTTTAACTAATAAATGCAAGTTGATTAAATAGTTTAAAATATGTCTTATCTACATCTACATATTGTTTGATAGGCTGCAACAGGTTTGAAGTCACATTGGAAAAATCAAACAAGAACTTCTCCAAGAAGATACAGCAGGTAGGTGTGGCAAATTCAGATTCAGCTAAGATTGTTAATTTCTGTGAAATCTAGGCTTCATTGACTGGTGGGATTGTAACTGGCTGTACAATTGACTCTGACTTCTACAATATTTTAATTATTTTCATATTTGATTTATGTTATTGTTATGGGTGGTGTGTGTGTGTGTGTGACTGCTGTCCCATAGTAAAAAATATGCTAATTTCTTATGTGATATAAAAAACCTTGTTAAATGAGAAATAATTTGCTTGGGGAGAAGTCAAACTAGATGGGATTTATTGATTACCTAAATTACAAATTACACGTAGTCCTTGACTTAAGACCACAATTGAGTCCAAAATTTATGTTACTAAGTGAGACATTTGCCAAGTGATGTTTTGCCCCTTTCTTGCCAAATTGTTAAGTGAATTGTTGTAGTTGGTAAATTAGCAATACGGTGGTTAATCTGAATCTGCCTTCACCATTGACTTTGCTTGTCAGAAAGTTGCAAAAGGGATTACATAGTTCCAGGACATTGCAGCTGTCATAAATATGAACCAGTTGCTAAGCAGCCAAATTTTGATCACGTGACCAAAGGGATGCTGCAATGGTTGTAAATGTGAAAAACTGTCATAAGTCACTTTTGTCAATACCATTGTAACTTTGAATGGTCACTAAACGAACTGTTGTAAATCAGGGACTATCTTTAGTTTATTTCATCAGATATTCCATAATTTTCATTGAAGGGTTACTTTGTTGGAGACGAGGATCTGCTTATAAATCAGTTATGTTTTACAGTCCTTTGGAGCAAGTTAACTTTTAACAAACTTATCCAAAGCTTATTTATATGATTTTTAATTTTATTTTTAATAGATCCATGTTGTATCCCAGTTCAAAATTTTGGTCAGTTTATTAGGTAAGTGAAATAATTGTTTAGATTAATTTTGTTTTGAAAAAAGACACAGCAGTTATTATAAAACTCGGGAACTTCTTTAAGAGTTAAGTCTTGAATTTATTTCTGAGTTTGAAATGTGTGAATTTCTTCTTTTAACCTGAATTTCAGTGTTTTGCTTTTACTTTTGATCTTTAATTTTTTAAAGGCCACACTGATTTTTAAATTCCCTTTACATTTTGTTATCTTCTTTAAGCATTATTTAACTTCATAGTTTTTTACATTGTCCATCATTCTTTGTATGAGATTCTTTGAGACTCAGAATCATTGTAGCATCAAAAACTGGGAGATATTTGTAAAGTTCCCATTTTATTTCAAAATAAAATAATGTTTGCGGCATTATTCATTATGAGAAAGCTGTAGAGATTTGAATAGAAGCATATGTACACCTTAATTTAAGCAGCAATTTGTGTTTTTGTCCCAAACAGAAAACAACATTTATGTTCATGATCTGCTGACCTTTCAACAGATCACAACAGTTTCCAAGGCAAAAGGTGCAACTCTCTTCACTTGTGATCTGAAGGTATGCAATGAAAAGAGGCTTGCCTTCGTGAACATTTGGTGTGTTAGATTAAAATGCAAAAAAATCATTACTTAATGATCAGGAAGTAGGTGGATGAGAGAGATGCTGATCATTCACTACTTCTGAAAATCACATTTTAGAGATGATACTTAAAATACAGATAGTCTTCACTTATTGACTGGAATTGGAACCAGCAGTTCCATTGGGTCTACTGAGAAATGGATTTTATTTCAGCCTGTTTTTAGGGAGTGAAAAGATAATCAATTTAGAGAGTGAAAAAGATAATCAAAGAAAAAGAATGACGACAAGGCCTGCTCAGTGTTCATTTTTAATCTACTCAAATACATCAAAAATACGAGCTTGCATATACAGTAGACTTACATAATACACTAATGAGGCTTGCTTGTTTGTGGCACAAATTGAGGGAATGCAACCATAGTACCGTAATTTGCATGCCACAATTTACTGCTCAGCATATTGCAGGACAGCAATTGTGGTTTGCTGTACAATAAACTATATTTAAGAGAACAATGATGTAACATTGTGTGTGAGCAGAGCTTAATATTATGTTTTCCAGCTTTGATGCTTAGAGGGATATTTTTTTTTACAGCACTCTGATACTGGAGAAGAGATCCTTAGAATGTGTGTGGCAGTGAGAAAGAAGTTACAACTTTTTTATTGGAAGGACCGAAAATTCCATGAGCTCCAGGTGCAGTATTATTTATTATTTTTATTTATCAAATTTAGGTACTGTTCATCTCATTCTAATCACTGCTCTATCATTCATATTAAAGTATAATTTTGGGTTTGAAAGTGTCACTGATTTGAAAGTGTTGAAAATAATTTGAGGGATTTAGTTTAACACTTACCTAGCTTTTCTTTCAGAGCTTACTTGAAGCATAACATTAATTAACAAAGAACTAAAAAAAAGGCAGAATTCTACAAAACTCAGGAAGATATATATTGATGATGTCTGTTTTTTAAAGAAATATCAGCCGTGCTTAAAACAGTTTTTTAAAAAATTAAGATCTCATGATCTGTCTTTAATTTGTACTTTTTAAACTAGAATGTAATGGAGCAAAAATTAAAGGTACATTGCTGGTGGTTGTCATCATGGTTTCTACAAACCATGGTCTACGGCCATATTAAACATACACTACTTGGAAGACATTTAAAAACATGGAATTTCTCACAGAAGGAAACAGTTTTACAGAGAAATAGGATTTGGGTGTCAAGGGCTGGGAAATGACCATTTAAATATCTCTCTTTACTAAAATCCCCCAAATAAAGGAAAGGGGATTTTTTTCTGGGCAAGGCATAATGTTTAATATCTGGGCAATACTATTGAGAATATATTCTAAAATCCCATTTGAGAAATGTATTTGCTTGGCTGGAACTGGGGAAGTTGAACCTCCCCCCCCCCGGCAACATGTGTTATTTTATTTTACCAACTGTAAGAGGGTTCATACCATCTATAACACGCCTCTTTTACATCAGTCCTTGCGTAATCGGAAAATACTTATACATCCATCCTTATTTGTAAATGATTTAAAATTCAGACCAAAACAAAATACTGCGCAGCAGCCATGAAAATCAAGCATCAGTTACTGACAGGTCTCCCATAGTTCTAACATACTTTTTCTATCGTTACATCAATTGCCTGTATTACTTGACTTCTTTTTGCTTTTAATTGTTTTCAGAGGTACCATTCATCCCTGGCCTTTAACTATAATAAACATTCATTCATTAAGATGTCTTTAATTTTATATATTTTTTCCTATGTTCTTTTTTATTTTCTGGGAGCTCTTTTTTCTAGAATTAAATATGGATATTGTACTTATGAACATCGAATGTATGTATGTATGTATGTATGTATGTATGTATGTATTATTCAGCTTCTTTAATAGTACTTAATTAGATTTTTTTCTTCTTGATATCCAGGGAGATTTCAGTGTGCCAGATGTACCTAAGTCGATGGCATGGTGTAAAGATTCAATCTGTGTTGGTTTCAAAAGGGATTATTATCTAATAAAGGTATAAAAAATTAGACTAAGATGGAAATACTGATTTTTCTGGATACTGTATGCAGGGGAAATGAATGATTGGGGCATGAATTATTAATTCTCATTTTCTGAACTGAATAAACTTTATATAGTGAGCCTTCTGAGAAAATAGGCACTTTATTGCACTATATATTTGCTATGACATCAGTGGTAAAAGTTGAGTGTTGTTTGGGAAATCCCTAAACAATTTGGCTATGGTTTGATCAATGGGGTTGATGAAATAAGCTTAGTGACAGGAATACTGGGGAATGGAGAGCTCTTTCTAATAATGAGTAATTTGGTAAGTGGCTTTTTGAATTGAATGACCAGCTTTTTTATTCATTTACAGGTAGATGGGAAGGGATCGATTAAGGAACTATTCCCTACAGGAAAGCAGCTTGAGCCATTAGTAGTCCCATTGGCAGATGGCAAAGTTGTTGTAGGCCAAGATGATCTAACTGTTGTGTTGAATGAAGAAGGAGTCTGTACACAGAAATGTGCCTTCAATTGGACAGATATCCCAATAGCCATGGGTAAGAAAAATTCTTAGCTCTAAAGAAAAAATATGTTACATACACAAAATGTAATACACCTTGATTTTTAAATTAATAATAATATTTGACTATATGAGATGATAGTTATCTTTCTGTTATGCTGATATAATGCCAGTTTATAGATAGAAAGTGTGTATCTGTTATCCAGCTTTGTGAGTCCAAAGCAGTTCTGTTTTCCCTACTACTTGAATAATTTTCTTTGCTCAGATTTTAATTTATTACTATATAAAAAAGAACAATTTGTATATTCTGTAGTAATAAATTGTTGGCATGTATTCCCATTTTTTAAACAACAGTGATCATATTACAATTTTGTGAATATCAACCCAATGTGAAATATTAAAGAAACTTTAACTTGTTTTTAAAGTGTTAAATTTTATTGTGTCGCTGTGTTTTCTGTTGTGAGCTGCCCGGAGTCCTCTGGTAGTTGGGCGGCATATAAATTAGATTAAATTAAATTAAATTAAATTAAACAATAAATCTGTGCCTCAGCATCTTCTAAAGTTTCCTTGTGGACTTTAATACTGCATAAAACTATGTTTAAAAGTAGAGACAAGCTGCTTCAGGAAGGTTGCCTAATACATTTTTCGTTAGCACATAATGGAGTGCTAAGTATGAGTTCTATGGAACTACTTAATGGTTGACAAATGATATTCTATTTATAATAGCTCTTATACAAAGAATGCTAAACCAATATCCCATATTAATCCAGTTGATAAAAAAATTGAGAAAAGACCATGTTTTGGCAAAACTTCTTACAAGCATTTTTAATGTAACATTTCCAAAGATTTCTCTATATCCTATTAATCCACTGATTACAGGATTTCTGAATATATAGCCAAAGATACCACTTAGTAAGCTAACAATTTCAGATATTTAACCATCTATTATAAATCAGATTGTGCAGTCTGAATAATTAAAGATTTTGTAATTTGTTGTGTGATAGTTAATAAATTTGATTAGGATTGGAGAGACACAGATTTTAGTTTATCTTTGGCCATGGATATTCATGGGGTGACTATGGACCAGTCACTCCTTTTGTCCCATCCTATTTCACAGGATTGTTGTAGGAAAAAAGTAGGAAGAATGAGGGGAATGGCTAATTTAAGTTCTTGGAGGAAAGACGGTGTATAATTGTAGTAAATAAATATTGTAGTCTGTATACCAGAAACCCAGTGACATTAGCAGTCTCTTTTGAGTCCAATAAATACAATAGTTTTAGATGAGGTTATGCTGTTCTCATAAAGTACAGTAGTGTTAGAAAGAGAAATGATTAAAAAGCCAAGGGTGATAAAGTAATAAAACATTTGCTACTCTTGAATGGAAAGTTGTTTAGGTATGTATGCTGTTGCTGACTGTTTTGTTTCCATAATAGAACATCAGACTCCATACGTGGTCGCAGTATTGCCAAGATATGTAGAGATTCGTACGTTTGAGCCCCGTCTCCTGGTTCAGAGTATTGAACTACAGCGGCCACGCTTCATTACTTCTGGAGGGTAGAGAAGCTTTAATTGCCTACTTTTCTCCTATTTTGCATATAAAATACTGTTGAATTATTAATTTTAAAGAGTTGTTGAGCAAAGGGGAGTGAGCCCTTTTATCTTATTAAGGTACATTGCTGACTGTATCTTTTTCCTTATTTTAGTCCTAATATTGTATATGTGGCCAGCAATCATTTTGTTTGGCGCCTCATTCCAGTTTCCATTGCAACCCAGATTCAGCAGCTCCTCCAAGATAAACAGTTTGAATTGGCTTTGCAATTGGCGGTAAGTGAAAGGTTAAATATATTTTCAGTCTATAATTGGGTTCCTGTGTCATACTAAATTAAGTTTTATCAGTTGTATTTGGTTTAGTATAATATGTGAACCTTGTCAACTGTGTTTTAAATAACTAACTGGGACTCACAAAGCCATACGTTAGTATGTTGACGGAAGTTGAGTGAATCTGTGACAAATAATTACATTTATAAGTTGCTATCTAGTCAAGGTGCTATTTCAAGACTAAATTATTTGTTAATTAGGCATATAATAATGAGTAACTACAGAATTTACTGCTTATCCTCTAACCTGTAAAGTTGGTTTAGTTTGATTCAGATTGATTATAATAAACTTTGGTTGTAACATAGTGGAGATGAACAAATCAGGGTTTATTTCATTAAATAAGAAAGTGTGGTTATATTTTGGGAAAAAGTCAGTATGAAGCTATCCTGGCTTGCTTTAAAGTCTATAACCATAGTCTTTAAATTTGGAACAAAGTTACAATTAAAAAAAAACTAGTTCTGTGAAAAATTTAATTAGTTTGACTTCTTATGCAAAATAAACAATTTGTGTGGGATAAAAAGGTTTATTAATCTGATTGTATTTACCTATGGAGAGGGCTACAAAAACACTTAAATGATAGTTAATACCGGTATCTCTTGTTTGCGAGAATCAATCATGTGAGCACTGCCTTATGCCAAAGGTGCACAACCTTTTTGAAATAACAGTATCACTTGCCTTACATTTATTTAAACCATATTAATATTGTTGCTCCTCATATTTCATATTTTTCTCTTCCTGTCACATTAGTTTACAACTTAGCAGTAATGTTGGGATGGGTTTGGAGGAGTGCATTCAAGGCTTTGGAGTGTAGTTATATGCATCTCATGAATTGGAGATTGTATAATGAGAACAGTAACTGAGTTATGTCACCGTTTGATCCATTTCAGTGCAGTTATATTTTTGAATGCACTGGTTTTGTACTTCTTATTTAAGTCTACTATGTATTACTCAGATATTTATTATGGTCTCAGTGTTCGTGAACTACAGTTGTGACAATAAAGTTTACCACACTCAAGAAACTTATTTGTGTTCTTATTCTTGGATAGCATAACTGAGATAGAAATATATCTCCTGGCTTGCATGAACAATTTTTTCTACAAGTATATTCAAATATACTTTTTCATTACCAAGGATCAATTTCCTTAACAGCCAGTGTGCTATTTCCTAAAGGTTTGCATTTTTAATTCTTTATTTTTTCTTTTTCTTTTCTACTTCAAGAGTTTATGGTGAATAAAGTATTTTTTTTCTGCTTCTGTTTAAACTTGTTAGGATATGAAAGACGATTCTGACAATGAAAAACAGCAACAGATCCATCACATTAAGAATCTTTATGCCTTCAACCTTTTCTGCCAAAAGCGCTTTGATGAATCAATGCAAGTCTTTGCTAAACTTGGGACAGGTAGATTTTCATTTCCAGCCTCACTTTAAATTATGCAAGGAGAATTAAATATTACTTAAAAGCTGTAAAAAGCTTTTATCTATAAAAGCTGTAAATCTTTTATTATTTTATATTTGGAATTTCAGTAGTAGTGAACTGCAACAAATTCTTTTAAATGTTACGCATAGAATATTAGTCTAAATAGCTTTAGGAAAGAAACAAAATAATAGAACTAAAAATGGGCCATTTAAATAATCAAGTCTCCCATTTCATGTAGGAAACTAAAGAATCAATGACAAATGGATATACAAGTACTTCGTATACTTTATCTACTTTGGATAATTGGTTCCACTGTGAAGCAATTACTGTTGTTTTCTGTCACTTAAACCTATTGTTCTATATCCTGTCCTCCAGAATGATAGAGAAGAGTCTTTGGCTTTCTTCCATTTGACAGTCCTTTCAGGCTTGGAAAAATATGATCATGGCCCCCTTACCCTTCTCAAGACTGAACATTCCCAGTTTCTTGTCTCAAAGGACTTAATTTTGACCTGATCCTCATTATTCTTTTCTTGACTGGTTCAGTTTGTTTGAGTTTCCTTCACTACTCATCTAAAACTGGATGTAATGGTCGACAAGGTTTTGACTAATGAATGCAAAATCTAGTAAAGATTTTGCTTCCTCTGCTTTGGAAACTACTTCTGTAGAGGAAGCCTAAAACTGCAGCCAAATTGTGCTGCTGACTCATTCAGTTTGTAATCCACTACTATTGTGAAGTTTTTTTAACTACTACCAAGCCAGGAATCCCTCATCTTATCCCTGAGTATTTGCTTTTTGTTTATTAGGTGAAAAAAAACTCTTTGTTTCTATTATTTACAACCCATTTGTCTAATCTATACGATTATTTTGAATAGCGTATCATGTTAATAGCTATCCTACTACGTTTAGATTGCCTACAGTTTTGAAATGCATTCTCTCAACCCCCTCGCTCAAGTTAAAAGAAAGTTGAAGAATACAAAGCTCATGATGAAGCATAGTGAAATTCACTTGATATTTCTTTCCAGTTTAATTGACACTATTTATGATTTTCAAGCCAGTCGTATATATATTCGTGTTGTTGAATCCATAATATTTTACTACTGATATAGATCTTAGTCAAATTAGTTTCTTTGTGATAAAAGAAAGTTAAAGAGATGAGTACTGTGAATTTAAATTTGTTATAATTTGCATTTTTGTTGAAAATATTTTGACCTACCACATTTGTGGTTTTTTTTTTCCAGATCCCACACATGTGATAGGTCTCTATCCTGAACTGTTGCCTGGTGATTACAAAAAACAGCTCCAGTATCCAAATGCAGTGCCAAGTCTCTCTGCGGCAGAGCTAGAAAAAGCACACCTAGCACTTATAGATTACCTAACTCACGTAAGCATTTAACTCTTTATTGTGTTTTCCCAGTGGCTGCTTATATTAGACACCACCTCCGGATTTGTTTAAAAAGTATAGAATGTCATGTTCTTGTTTAATTTAACATTTAAAATGGATTTGAGGGAGGGCAAGTTATGATCTGCTGGTTACATTAGAGCTTTGATATGAGAAGTCATCATACTAAGAAAATGAAATTGCAGTTTCTCTGAATGAGCAACTTTCACTGTCTTGCTCTATATCAAGGATGTAAAATTCAAGGCCCAGGACCAGGACCAGCCTGTGGTGTCACTGAAGCAAAAATGGAGCTAAGGAGGGCTGCACGTGGCTCTCCCGAGTTCCATTTTCTCTGGTAGAGGGCTGCAGGAGGATCCCCCCCAGCCCTGCCTGGGCCACCACAGGTGCCCCTGACATGAATGACATTGAGCTGGCTATGCCCACCTGGCCTCCTGAGGTCAAACACAACCCTGACACGGCCGTCAAATAAATAGAGTTTGACACCCCTGCTCTATATAGTGCAGAAGGTGAGTCCATGTCTCTGGAAGTTTGCAGTCAAGATTTTGGCTATCAGTAGAGCGAAGAGATGAAGTGGAGAGTCAAGTGTAACAAAACAGTGGAAAAAGAAGAAGACAGAGAGATCTGAGTAATAAGAATTAAAGAGTACAGAAAAACTAGAAGAATGAGGCTTCATTGGTTTTTATTTTGAGTAATGTGGGCAGGGTGTAACCTTAATTTTATTTCCTCTTCACAGAAACGAAGTCAGTTAGTGAAGAAGCTGTATGATTCTGACCATCAGTCCACTACATCTCCCCTCATGGAGGGAACTCCTACCATAAAATCCAAAAAGAAATTGATACAAATCATTGATACTACACTGTTGAAATGCTTTCTCCATGTGAGTACTCTTCATCTTTTGAATTGGAAATTCAGAACAGAAGTAAAGTGTATGTTTATATTGAAATGACAATTGGGTATTAGAAAGATCTAAAGATACATACAGATAAATATGGATGAAGGAGACTGCTTTAGAAATGTCTTTCTTTTTTAGTTAATTCCAAACAAATCCTTTGTCTTCAGGGGAAGTTCTAAAACATGGTCAAACATTGCTTTCATTAAAGTGCTGATGAGATTCCATGTCTAATATTGAACTAAAAAAAATTCTTCTCCCAGTCCTTGATGTAATTGCAAATAAAAATCATTTTAAAATACAATCTGGAATAGAGTGAAGAATCATATGAAATCTAATGGATAGTTCTCTTAAAATAATTAAAATCAGAAAATACATTTAATTGTGGCTAAAATATTGTTCAGGTCATTAATATATATATAGTTAGTTTCACTTTTTTAAATAGTATTTTATTAAAAATTAAAACTACAATGATAAAAATTAATACAAACTAAAAACAAAAATAAAAAAATGCAAATAAAAGCTATATAAAAATACAAAAGAAAGAAAAAATAAGAATATCGTAAAGAAAATATATATAAAGAAATGACTTCCCTTTCATCACAATTATAAACCATTTTAGTAATTTATCCCCTCTTCTTAAAATACAATGAATCTCTTTTCTTATATCCCATGTCTTGTATATAAACAAATTCTTAATAATCTTGTTATTTTACACCTGATCACAAAATCCATTCAGGATTACTAGAGTTAACAACATACATAGTTAAACCTTGATCAAATAAACCAACTTCATATCCCACCCTTGTAGTTTTAATAGTTTTGATCTTTAGTTTCTTCAAATTATGTCCTAGAAACTTAATTTCTTTTCGGTTTTTTTCTTTCCCTTATCATAAAATTCTACAAAGTATTACCAAGCCAATTGTAAATCTAATATAGAAAGACTATCCAGGTTTGTCTCTTGGCTTATTTGTATATCATTTTAATTATTAAGAAATCAGCCGGGTTCTTTTGCAAATCCAATATAGCAGCTTTTTCCATAACAGTTTTGTAGCTTTTCATTTTAAAATTCATTTTCAGATCAGTCTTAATCTTGTCTGGTAAAACTTGTTCCCTTTCCAACATCTTTTAAATACATCTATAGAAGCAGACATTCTTTAAAATTAAATTCTGAGTCTATTGTTAAAAAATGTCAAATATTGTATTATTTTGCTGTATTCTGTATAGTAAGTCAAATTTAGATGTTCTCTTCCTTTAAATATAATCTTAATTTCTTTTTAGTTTGCTCTAGTTTCTAAACTTCAAAGTCCCATCTTATCATTTTTTTAAAGAATTCAAAACAAAAGTATTTTCCCACAGGAAATATTCTTACAATTAATTCCAAAAATTTATTTTAGATTCATCTGGACCTTTAGTCAATTTGTAACTCTCCAAAATCAAAGTTGCTGTTTATTCAAAAAAATGCTTTTAAGTTCTGAAACTCATATTAAAATGTTTTTTTTTTGCTAAGGATTGAAGAAAATTCTTTCTTTGCTTTAAAATCTGTCAATGCAAAGGTTCCTTATAGCTGAAAAGCAATTAACAAGCAATTTCCAAAAGTGATTAAAAAGGAATTATTCCTGTTCTTAAAGAGGCTGACTATTGGTTGAGCAAGATACCTATTCCCTCTTCTCCCAGAGTTCTAATTCTCCTAGAGACTGCTTCATTGCAGCCTCTTCAGAGGGAACACCTATACAGAGCACTTGTGGATTATCTCATGTTGTTTCCTTGTCTGGAGAATAATTACAAGCAGCCAATCTATTACTTTTAGCAGAAGAGTCTTCAGTTTGCCATTTTTTTCCTGGAAATCCTCTTTAGCTTCAGTTGAGAAGTCAAGAGGATTTGCTGAGGAGTATGTTATGATGTCTTTATACTACAACTGTCTCCATTCCTAGTGAAAATAACTATATATGCCTTGCAATTTTTACTGTTCGTTAATTAATGGGCAAAAGTATATTGTAGGTTTGTGATAGTATCTTAATGTTGTTATTGAAACTGCGTACAATAGAATGTTTATAAGGGAAAAGGGTAAATTGCCATCCAATATCTATTCATAACATAATCTCATTACTTGCAAAATAGTTTCACTACTTCATTTCCTTGATTCATGTTTCATTTTGATTATATGAATTTGTTTCTGATTCCATTAAATTGCTTCTTATTACAGACCAATGTAGCCTTAGTAGCACCATTATTGAGGCTGGAGAACAATCATTGTCATATTGAGGAAAGTGAGCATGTGCTCAAGAAAGCTCACAAATACAGTGAATTAATCATACTATATGAGAAGAAAGGTCTCCATGAAAAGGGTAAGTACTGAGAGCGGAAAGAAGGAACCAAAGGGGTTTCCATATCACTTTAAGCTATTCATTTTTGGTAGTATAATGTATGAGCAGATTTTGCATAGAGTGAACTAGCAAGTGAGATCAGTATTTTTTGGGGGGGATGGGAAAGGGAATTAGAGATTGCAGTGTGATGTTCATAGTGGGCTACATAGTTATAGTACAGCATTGTCAGGTTTGTCACCAGAGTGAAACTGACACCTGGCATGTATATTTATGTTCAGACATTGTAGATGGCCCTCAAAGCAGCCTTGAAAAGGATTCCACACTATAATGCTTTGAACAGCAAGTTTGGAAGGATACTTCACAGGAGAGTCCTCCAAATAGTTTTTGTACAATCCTACTGTTTAACTTAAAAGATAATGAAATAGAGTTTTATTTTGCTGAAGCCTTGCAGGTGCTAGTGGATCAGTCCAAGAAAGCTAATTCTCCTTTGAAAGGCCATGAAAGAACTGTACAGTACTTACAACATTTGGGTGAGTGAAGTTGATTTACTTTCTTTGCAGTTGGTGTTGTGGTATATTGTATTATTTCATATATCAAGAAAAATGGTTAATGGTTATCACAAAAGTAAACAAACAAAAATATAACAATTGGGTTTATTCCCATCGTAACAATATTTAAGTTCACGTTATAAAGTAAGACATTAGACTGAGAATATAATGTTTACATGAAAATCGGTGAATAGCATTTTTTTTCTCAGTGCAAGTAAACATTTTCCTAAAAAATGTCCACCAAGCACCAACCTTCAAGCTCAGAGAAGCACCAAGGACCCCACAAAAGTATATCTGGCAGGAGTTTTTATAGCATCTCCAGAAATTGTGATAATCATGGTATGTGTAGCAGTAAGAAAGATGTGATCTAAAAATCAGGAGTGGGGGGAGATATTTAGAACTCCCTTGGATCTGTCAGAGTTTGTATGCTCTGGATTCTTTCAGTTAAGCAATGCCATCTCTCAGGGTCCTAGAAGCTCACCTTCTCTATCATGCAAATATATTAGCAAAAAAAGACTTCAAGTTTCAAAGAGACCCTACCTTGATGAACTTGCTAATAAGAGGAGGGCTGGATAGTTCCTTTCTCAGTTCTGAAGATAACAGCTAAATCTTGATATTAAAACTAATGAAAGGAAGTATCTATGAATCTTGCTTCCTTCATGGTCCTCTGCAGTTAAGAAACTTGACGAAGTGTATGTTCTCTCCCTCCCTCCCTCTCTTCTTCCCTCTTTAAAAAAAGATGTGTTAAAAAAGATGTGTCTAGTCACTTGCACCATATACTGTCTTTGTTTTACCTTTTCTAGTTCTTTAATTTGACACCTTTGTTTTATACTGTAGGAACAGAGAACTTGAATTTAATATTTTCCTATTCGGTTTGGGTACTTAGGGATTTTCCTGAAGATGGATTAAAGGTAAGTACACTTGGATACATTTAAAAACAGAGAGGAGGAAGGGTTCTATTCACTGACCATTATGATAGCAAAGTAAATAGTCTTAGGCAGGTTGCTGCCAGTTTGACTAATATTCCTAAAGCTGTTAACTAAGTTAAGGATTACTTTTAATTATTATGATATATACTCCACCTGGGGACTACTTTGAATAACAATTTATCCTGGAAGATAAATTATAAATTATATTGTAATCCATCCAAAAAGAATGAAACATCTGTTTGGTAGGCAGTGCAATTTCAAATATGTAGCATCTAATTGTCTGACCACATTCAGAATATTTGCAGAGTTAATCTCAGGTTTTAACAAAATATCTTGCTTCTTTATGTGTGACACTTAAGTTTGGATTACAATATTGACAATAGAAAGAAACTAAAAACTATATAAAAAGTCTCAAGACTTTTTCAAATAGAAAGGTCACTTGGAATTTGGGGACAAGATGGATTTTGCTTGAAACAAATACTTTGTGTTCCAATATGCTAATTTCCCATTCCTTTTTATTAAAATTCTTCATTAAAGCAATTTGGGCAAAGAGCTTGGCAGAGCTAAAAATGTGTTGGTGGGTATACTATTACCTTCAGGCTCTGTAGATAAATAAGATTCATCAGGTCCATAATAGCAAATCATAAGAAATACAAAGAGAATGATGGATTGGTTGGAAAGATATTGATTAGTCTTTGAGAAGGTTAAAGAAAAGTTAATTGTAGATATCTGATCAGAGAGCATTGTATATTTCTTGTTACTACTTCTGCTTCTAGGAACTTAAGGTGGCTTAAATAACATTCCTGCCTTCCTGTTTTTTCCTCACTCAATAGTCCCATGGGGCAGGTTCAGTTGAAAGATAGTGACTACCCCAGAGTCACCCAGTGAACTTTTAGGGTTAGGGTAAGCTAATGTAGCATCCCAAGTCTTATCCCAGTATGGTAGCCCTTATATATAATACAGTGACCTTGTTATTTGAACTTTAATAAAATCAGAATAAGTATGCAAATATCAGCTTTGGAAGTTCAACCATTTGTTTGGCAGATATTTACAGAAGATCTTCCTGAGGTAGAATCCCTCCCACGAAAAAGGATTCTGAACTTCTTGTTAGAGAATTTTAAAAACCTCGCCATTCCTTACTTGGTAAGAACTAAAATTGCATTAATCTACTTTTTAAAAATCTCATACTTTATTTCTCATACTGTCTAAATTATTTACAAAAGAAGTAATTTTAGCCATCTTTTTAAAATTAAAAAATAATTTCTAATAGTTAAATAAGGAGATACATAGTCATTTTGAATTCCTGATGATCACATTTTGAAATATTACAAAATTCTAGAGATATGTAGCATTAACTTTTATATTCGGCATATGTTCATATATTTCTAGGAGCATGTAATTGATATCTGGAACGAGTCTGGTTCAGAGTTTCACAATTGTCTGATTCAGCTCTACTGTGAGAAAGTGCAAGGCCTAATGAAGGAATACCTCACTTCTTTCCCTCAAGGTATTTTCATCTGTGATTTATATTATTATGCATAACCAGAAGCAAGAGTAGAGTTGGGATTGTTGCAGAGGAGAGCTCCAGTGATTCTGGAGTATGTGGGTAGCGCTGTTTGATTGCTCACTTAAGTAAGAGAACATTTTTAGAAGATTTAGGGAAACCGTAACTTTATATTGATCATTTCCAGTCAAGGAAGAAAAAATGTTTATGTGCATTTTAGTAGAATATTACAGAGAGCCAAACATAAAGAATAGCAGTAAGACATATTTAGTCACATATGAAATTCTTTTCTAACAGATGAAATACCAGTGCCAGCTGGAGAGGAAGAGGGGGAGCTTGGAGAGTACCGAAAAAAACTTCTTTCCTTTCTCGAGAGTTCCAGTTATTACAACGCTGAGCAACTCATCAGTGACTTTCCCTTTGATGGTAAGTAGTAGTCAGTCACCCATGCTGTGCAACATTTACAGTATTTAAGGTTTTTTTTTTTTAGTATTTAACTAAGAGGATTCCCATGTATGTCTGTATCAGCCTGTTATTTAAGAGCTGTTCTATAAAACCATAGGCTTTAGTCTGCAGATTGACAACAAAAAAGCCCCTGCAGATTGACAACAAAAAAGCAATCTTTGATTAATCTTTGATTTCATATATGAAAAATGGCTCTATCATGTTGGTGTGCAATAGAATAAACTAATGAATTTGTGTGTTGGAATTAACTTCTAAAATAGTTAAATGCATAGAATTGACTGGCTAGCTAGCTACCGTGTTTCCCTGAAACTAAGACCTCTCCGGATAATAAACCCAACTCTATTCCGAGCCTTCAGCAACATTGATCACGTGCAAAGCACGTGCATGAAGAGAACTGGTGGTAAAGGTAAGTAGAACCCACCTCTGCATAAGAGGCAGGAAAATCCCCCTCCCCATTTTCAAGACTTTCGCAAAAACGCCCCATTCTGAGCCTTCAACATATTCCAGGATTGCAACAAGGTGGCAGTGGCGGGACATGTCAGGACAGTGTCGGCCAGCTGCTTGTCAGTAGGCTGCTCTCCTGGCTCGGTCTGGCCGCAAGCGGCACCAGCAGGCAATGGCAATGGGACTTCTGACAGCATGGTGCAGAGTCCTGGGAAACATGGCTGGAAGCATGGCCACAGGGGCGAACAGTTGACAAGCGGCTGTGTTGCACTGCCGCCAGAAGTCCCATAGTCACCATCGTCTCCCTGTTCTTCATGCTAGCCGCACACTGCGTTGCCTGCCAGTGCTGCTCGCAGCCAGACCCGGCCAGGAGAGCAGTTGGGTGGCGCTGTCCTGATGTGTCCTGCCGCTGCAGCCTTGCTCGTCATTCGACTTGCCAGTTCCGATGGTTGCAGCTCTTTCCCCCACCCCCAACCCCAGAGATGCGCCTCCTGCATCTCAAGAAAAAAATAAGACCCCCCCGAAAATAAGGCCAAACACTTATTTCGGGGGTCAAAAGAAAATAAGACCCTGTCTTATTTTCGGGGAAACCTGGTGTCATTTATATTATATTCTTTAGTCCTTGTTAGCCACCCAGAGTTAGATTTGTGAGATAAGCAGCCATGTGAATTGATTTAAATAAATAAGGAAAATACAACTAGACATGTCTGCAAAAATAATCAACTATTATTGTAATTAAAGATTTTGATTTAGTCAGTAGTCATTTCTGAATTTATATAAGCTTAGAAAAAGACTGTAGTTTTTAAAGATTTGAAAAGTGATGCTTTTCAGAGCCTCTCTTTTGAATGATTTGCACAGTCCCATAATTTAAACAGCAATGCATATTTTATTCCAACCTCCTCCATTGGTTCCTTCCTTCTTTCTTCTTCACTACTATACATATTCTTATAGACTGCTTTATAAATTTTATTGCCACTGAGTGCTACTTTTTTCCTCTTGTCCTCAGGTCTCCTAGAAGAACGTGCATTGCTCTTGGGACGGATGGGAAATCATGAGCAAGCTCTATTTATATATGTTCACATCCTGAAGGACACCAAGATAGCTGAAAAGTATGATCATGTTTTGCAATCTTTGAACCGATAAATATCAACTTATTGGCAACTGTTATTAGACCATCTTGTTTTCAACTACATAGCTTCTCTACTTTGTTGTTGATGCAAAACTAAATTTAAAGTTTATGTAACCACAATGCATAGTAATAGTTTCACTGTCACTATAATGAACAAGAATGTTTTGGTAATCTTGGCAGTTCACTCCAACACAGTCTAGAAAGATTACAATTTGCATAGAGTTTCAAATACGTATAGCTGACCTATATGGTTTTGCTATGAATTTTTGTTGACACAGATTTGAAGGGGATTCCAAGCAAGAAAGAAATATAGGTAAATTCAAGTTAAAATCTGAAATCATTGTCCAAAATTTCTGAAGTCTTTAAAGAGAGTTGTGAGAAATATCTATAATATTTAAGAGATTTTGAACTTGTTTCTTTTGAAATCGTGTTGGAATTTATAAGTAATTCTTCAGTAAAATGCATTCAGCAGAATTTACCAAATTTCTAATTTTATGAAATTAAATATTCTACAATAACACTTTTTTCCAGAATAATTAGACTTGTCCAGTGTTTTGCCAAATGAGAAATCTGTTTGAATATCTGTAGCATTTGCTATCAACTGATTGATTAAAATTCAAAATATGTAGTTTACCATATGCTAGGCTTCTGTTCAGGTTTGCTCTGAATTTCTTCTTGTTGTTTTCAGTTACTGTCATAAACACTATGACCGAAACAAAGATGGCAGTAAAGATGTGAGTAACTTATTTTTCAACATCTTGAAGTTAATGTTCTGTGTTTATTAAACACATATCTGACATTTACTACTTAATTAAATGCAGATAATAGATAAGTGCTATTGAAAATAATAAATAGGCAGCATGGGTATGTGGAAGAAGTAAGATCAAAATGAGAATGAATCTTTAAACCATTGTCCTTCCTGCAGTACTAATTATAATAGCTCCAACTACTTTTCCACTTGCTAATGCAATGTATGACTGTGAAAGTTGGACCATAAGGAAGGCTGAGCACCAAAGAATTGAAGCCTTTGAACTATGGTGCTGGAAAAATACTCCTGTGAGTCCCTTGGACTGCAAGGGGATCAAACCGGTCAGTCCTAGAGGAGATCAACCCTGACTGCTCTTTAGAAGGCCAGATCCTGAAGATGAAACTCAAATACTTTGGGCACCTAATGAGAAGGAAGCACTCACTGGAGAGGAGCCTAATGCTGGGAATGATTGAGAGCAAAAGAAGAAAAGGACAGCAGGGAATGAGGTGGCTGGATGGAGTTATTGAAGTAGTTGGCGTGAGTTTAAATGGTCTCTGGGGGATGGCAGAGGACAGGAATGCCTGGAGGACCATTGTCCATGGGGTCGTGATAGGACCCCATGGACATGACTTTGTGACTAAGAACAACAAAAAATTTGATCTATTGATTTTGTCGGAATAAATTTGCAGATTGAGACTGAACTCACATTTGAAAAGCCATTATGCAATAATTATCTATGTAGAACGTTAGGCCAGAGTCATTTTTCTCCTCAGTTCTGTTCTGGCAGAACTATCTCAATCTACTGAATTGGTTTCACACACTTTAAGCTAAGAGTGCTTATGGCTATATGGAACCAGTTAGCATCCATTTTAAGCCCTCAAAGTGGTGGCTGCAAGTGTCAAACTTTTTTTTTTCATCCTGGTAGTTTGGGATAGATATATTTATTGGTTTATTTTCAGGGTTCGTATATCAACAGTACACAAAGATAGTTTACTTGCTGTTACCTAAAATCATATTTTCACCCCATTCTTTGTAGCTCCACTTTTTATACAATTGTATAGAATTAGAGCTAGAATAGGTTTCCTTCTGTTGGAGAAAGACATTCTTATATGTCTTGCTGTTAAGTTATTTTGGAGGGTTTGCTGTTAAGTTATTTTGGAGGGTTTTAAAAAAAACCAATGGTTTGTTCTGTGTGAAACAGGTATACTTGTCTCTGCTCCGAATGTATCTTTCACCACCTAGTGTTCATTGCTTGGGACCAATCAAGATGGAACTTTTAGAGCCACAAGCCAATCTTCAAGCTGCATTGCAGGTTTTGGAACTTCATCACAGCAAATTGGACACTACTAAAGTAAGGTTTTCTTAATTTTACTTTTTTTAGACAGGAAACATTTTAGATTGTAGTGCTGGATAAAAAGAATGCTGTTCTAGTTGAAATGCTTACTCTCCATCTACAAGCATTCTCAAAAGGAGAGTGAAGGGGTTTATGAAACATTGTAACATTCATTCTATTATCTCCCAATCTATGGACATATAAATTGTGACTGGAGATTTCTCCTATATTTATGAGCATACTTAGTATTAGTGTAAAATAAAATGCAAGTTAGAAAATTGGAACCACATTTTTATTTAGTTATTTGTTTATTTGCTGATGTGATTTCTTCTTCCATTATCATTTTATTGTATTTCTAGGCAATAAATCTCCTTCCAGCCAATACTCAAATTAGTGAGATCCGAATATTCTTGGAAAAAGTCCTTGAAGAAAATGCCCAAAAGAAGCGATTCAATCAGATACTTAAAAAGCTTCTCCATGCTGAATTCTTGCGAGTATGTGTCAGATTTTCCCCCCCTTATCAATGATTATCAGAAAGAAAGCTAAAACATGGAACAGAATAACATGAATGTTATTCCAGAGATCCCCATATCCCTATACTAGTTAAAGGACCATATCCTTTTTTCCCCCTTCAAATGCTTTTGAAGGAATTATGCTTTTCTAAAGTTATTTTTATTTTGCGAAAGGTGCAGGAAGAACGGATTTTACATCAGCAGGTGAAATGTATAATCACAGAAGAAAAAGTTTGCGGTGTGTGTAAAAAGAAGATTGGAAATAGGTATGTAAAATTACTATTAGGAAATTAGAAGAAATTGCTGCCCAATCTGTTTTTGCAGATTGTCGAGTTCTGACAGTACAGTCTTTCCTTGGCTGCTTTTACAGAAATGTCCGTAGAGAGATTGGCTTCCTTATATGTAGTTTCATAACTGATCTTCTAAAATGGCAGCCTTTCTCACTTGGAAGCGATACAGGATATAAGCCTTTTAAATTGAGTCATATATGAAAGATGTCATTCAAGTGAACGACTTAGTGACTTTAGATTTTATATGCTTTTTAAGTGATGCCAATCCTTTAATTTTGAAATAGGTTTTATTTAAAAGATTCTTCTCAAGGTTTTACGCTTGCAAACCTCTATTTCTTATTTTATATTAGAAATGTGCTTCAAATACGTTCAGATTTACAGCTGAGTCATAAATTATTACTGTGTTAAAATGTTCTTGAATGAATCAGTTCCTTAATAAGCAGTACAGCTAGTTTACATTCTTTGTTTAGTTCCACATTTTGTTCTGATGTTCTATGGTAAAAACTAAAGGCTCCTTCAGATCAGTCTCAGCTTCTGGTAACTCTTGGACATGTTCAGTTAGAAATTTTGTGGCAACATTACAGAGCTGGTTTGCTGTTGCTTTTTGGGGTGTTTTTTCAACTTCCCAGTCAAGCCTGTAGCGCAGGATTCCCTGGTGGCCTTTCATCAAAATATTAACAAAGCACAACCTTGATTAGCTTTGGAGCCCAGACAGAATCAGCCAGATGCTGCAACCTGTTTAGGCCATTATTATATAACTTAGCATTTTTACTTTCAAAAAGGGTGCTACTTTCACCACCATATTCTTTATTATTGGGCTGTGTACTCATGGTAGGAATATGCCTTCCTTCTGTCTTATAGACTACAATTTTCATCTTGTGTTCAGTTTTTTAAATTTGGTTGTTCAATTAGAAATCACTCTTACGTCCTTCTGTATTATCTTATAGAGTCCTGCTTCACAACATTATAGCTTCCCACTTTGTACATAGCTTTATAAAGTTGGCAGTATTTGACTGGGATCCCAACTTTCTTCCAAATAGCTTTGGAATTAAAAAAGTAAAGCTGTTATTTGCAACAACAGAAGGAAAGCACTATTGTACATAAAGTGCATAGTGCTTTATATAAACACAAAGGGACAAAGACACTGGAGTAAGGCATTAAAAAATTCAACAAAAAGAGATATTATTGCAAATATACCTTTGGAAAGAATTGATTTATGTAAGAGGTATCTTGTCGTACATGTGTAAAAATAGCAAGACAAATTAGTGCTGTTTTATAAGGAGCACCAGAAATAATTAGTATAAAATACTGTATTTAAACTGATACACTGTTTTCTTTTCTGCTTATAGTGCCTTTGCCCGGTTTCCTAATGCAGTTGTTGTACATTATTTCTGCTCCAAAGATGTTGGCTCAATGGATACCTGAAAGCATTGCCATGCAGTATGTGAACTAGGTGGTCACAATGTTCATATGGAAAGAGAAAGAACATTTGATAAGCAGTTTGATTTCTCTAAAGAATCTTCTGAGGCATGTTGCTTGCAAACAGCTTGAGCCCTCCATTGCTTCATTGGATGATTTCTAATTTGCCCAATGTAGACTGAACAACAACAAAAAAACAGGTTTAAACTATAGTTAGATACACTTAGCGCCAGGTTAACCTCATAGTACTTCAATTTGAGGAAGAATGCAAACTAAATATGTAATGGCTTGCTGTTACACTCCAGATTTATAGGAATTCCTATTAAAGGAAAACTGATGCTGAACATTAATGAAAGGAGCAAATAGCATTTTGGGTACATTCAGATTCAAGGTGAAAAAAAATCATATATTTTATCAGTGTTGTATTAAAATCTACTTTCATCAGCCATTTGGAGGCAGGTACTACCAAAAAGGCTGTACATAGATTTTCTTTCCTTCTAATACTGGAAAAAAAGTAGGTACTGATAAGAAAACTTTGTATCTGAAGAGATTATCAGCAGTAATAGTTCCAAAGGAACTAATATCATACAACATGATCAGAATTGGTATTTTTAATTTAATTTTTTGAAAATACAAATGGGCTTACTGTTTGCACTGTGTTTTGTCACTAACATTATGAGTATAATAAAAATGGCAACAGTTTTTGAAGGAAAACTAGCACTTGCACTTTTACAGAAAAGAGAAAAAAGTGATCTTTTGAGATTTGAAAGAGGGCAGGTTTTCATATTGCTGAAACATCTCTGTTTAAAAACAACATTGTAGTGAAATATTTAAGCCTTTTGTGCACTTCCCCCTTCAGGTAAAACCAGACACTTATTTAATGTCAGTATTTTGAGTTTCTTATATCTGTTAAGATTGGTGCTCTTTGGTTGCTTGATGTACCTAAATCACTTTTTTATGTTGGAAGAAACTGCTTACTGTTACATACTGGAATTTAAATCTTTGTTGTGAAGGGGATAAGGTTGTGAGTATAGATAAAGATAAACCCAGGAGCTAAATGAGGAATTACTTCAACTTAGTTCGGTGTTATTTTACTTTATTGTATTTTGTAAATTTGATAATGCAGTTGAGGCATATGATCCATTTACTGAGCTGGCCTAAAATGTAAGGATGGCCCAAGAAATATTGGTTAAGATTTTCTTTTTATAATGTTTGAATTTCAGTTATAATATATGCTTGTTATGGTTAGAAATGAACAAGGAGAACTTTAGAACATAATACACTGCAAAAACAGTTTGGTATTTTGTAATATTTATTTTCCTGATAATCTTTATTCTATTTCCAATGGAATCTATTCCAGAGAGCATATCTCTTTCTGATTATGTGCAGTTAATTCTATATTACTGCAAGTTTTAGGATTCATTCATTTGTAAAATTAAGTACCATTTTCAATGTGTGTATGTGTAGAACAAAGTAATTCTCTTCTTCACATGGAAGAAATACAGAGCTATTGGATTTTGCGCATTTATACTCAAAAACCTTTATAAAATATGGCAGATAACTCTCTTCGGAGATTAACGGACAATTATTGCAAAACAAATTATGAGCTTTCCTGACCATTCTGACACACTTTAAAATGTGTTTGCTGCCAAGAAAATAGTGAGCCATGAGGCTTCTGGTAAGTATTTTGCTTTTCCTTCTCAGCAAAGTTTTATGTGCCTTGGTTCAGCTTCCTGTGTCCTTGGAGGAGATGTCGCTTGTGTTTTTATTGCCTGCTGGTAGCCTTGTATAAGAATATGGGACTCAGCAAATGTACAGCGGGCTCCTTTAAAGCAATAAAGTATAATGTTTTGAGAAATTGGCACTGCTATCTATTTTTCCCTGTATTTCCTCTTTGAAATCAGTGGTGTGTGTAAGTACTGTCTAAGAGTTTAGTGTGAAATAAATATTGTGGTGATAGTGAAGTTCTAAAAACTTCTGTTCAGGAATATCTCTCTTAAACTGCTGTACAAGTTTATGAAATTCAGTTTAACTTTATTTGCCTTGTAGATAAAGTTTTGTTCAATTTGATCTCAACTCCTGATGGCGTCATTGAAATGTCTGCCTTTTGTTCTCCACAGGAATACAGAAGTGGTTTGAAGCTTGTCAGTTTTTGGGTTGGTTTGCACTTGCTCAGTCTAATTTATAGCCCTGTAATCTATGGCAAACTGAATATTGTTATACATATAGACACATAAAAACTCCTTTCCAATTATTAACCAGATCTGATTCTGAACCCAGTTAAGGGTAGCTATTTAGTTTGTATTATCTATATTTTAAAGCATGGTTTTATCTTTTTAAAAAAATGCTGTTGATGTTGAAAATAAATCCTTAAACATTCCCTTTACATTTCTAAATCAGTGTTATCATGAGATACAAGAGAGGGAGAAAGTAGCATTCTAGGCTGCCTATTGATCTAGTGCAGTGGTTCTCAACCGGTGGGTCGGGACCCCTTTGGGGGTCGAATACCCTTTCACAGGGGTCGCCTAAGACCATCGGAAAACACATATTTCCGATGGTCTTAGGAACCAAGACACCACTCCTCTATCAATAGAGGCTCAATATAAGGGGCTATGGGCCGGCGCAACACAATTGAAAGCAAACTGAAGAGGAGGAGGAGGCAGGAGAAGGTGGTGAAGGCACCACAGCGGCGGCAGCAGCGGGGCTGAGAGCCTGAAGCAAATGGCAGAAGCGGGAGGGGAGGGAGGTGAGGCAGCATGGGAGACAAGGCAGAACTGCCACCAGCAATACGTGGTGGTGGCAGCAGCAGCAGCGGGGACTCCTTGGGAAACGGCCAAGTACGCCGCCCCTTTGCCTGCCTCCTCGCCTCCCTCCCTGCTGTGGAGACAGACCAGGGGGCAGCAGTGCCGAGAAAAGGAAGCTGAGACCAACGTCTGCGTGTGCTGCGAGGGAGAAGAGGGGGAACTACTGAAGACTGCGCTGCTTTGGAGAAAAGCATCCAGTGGGGGTCACCACAACACGAGGAACTGTATTGAAGGGTCGCAGCATTAGGAAGGTTGAGATCCACTGATCTATAGAATCCTTCATAGCATAGGTCAGGTTTCTGAGGGATTGCCTATCTCCTATGTTATTTGTCTATCCAGTAAGATCAGACAAAGTTGATGTATTTTGGGTCCAATTGATTAAGCAGTGCTATCTATCGGATCCAGAAAGTGTGCCTTCTGTGTTGGCATATACCTCTGGAATAATATCCATTATAGATGAGTTTAGCTTTTATCCTGAGGATGTTCTGGAAACTTTCCCAGGCCTTGGGATAGGTCTCTTGGAGAGCCTTATTTGCTATACATTCTATTATTAGGAATGTGTTTATCTAGACACATGGAATTTTTTTTATTATTATTATTTTCATTATTTTCGATTTTTACTCTTCCACAGTCAGCCTCCAAATTTCATAAAATAATAAAATAAATAAGTAAACAGAATAACTGCATTAAGCTTAGCTTTACTAATTAGCTGAAAATTATAATGGGGCATTAAACAAATGGATCTTCATGTAGATATCTGTGTAGAAGAGACAATGTTTCATTGATAAGAACCGTGGTGGTGCAGTGGTTAGAGTGCAGTACTGAAGGTACTTCTGCTGACTGCTGGCTGCCTGCAGTTTGGCAGTTCAAATCTCACCAGGCTCAAGGTTGACTCAGCCTTCCATCCTTCTGAAGTGGGTCAAATGAGAACCCAGATTGTTGGGGGCAATATGCTGAATCTGTAAACAGCTTAGAGAGGGCTGTAAACAGTGGTGGGTTTTTACCGGTTCACCCTGGTTCAGGCGAACCGATAGTGGCAGCAGTGGGAGGCTCCACCCACCCACCTGGATGTCATCATGGACGCTCTGCGCATGCGCAGAAGTGCTGCATGCGAGAGAAGCGAGGGCGCTCACATGCGCGCTCCCAGTTCTGAACTGGTAGTGAAGATAAGTGGAACCCACTACTGGTTTTAAAGTACTGTAAAGCGGTATATAAGTCTAAGTGCTATTGCTATTGTTACACCCTACTGACTTAGAAGGAAATTTATTGGGGACTCCCATTTGACCTTGGCCATCAAACTCCCCTCAACTCTTCCCATTCTGATGCTCCATCCACATTTGTGTTCCCTCTGCACTTTCTTCAGTAGCTTCCACCTACCACTCAATCATCAAAAAGTGTAGTCAGAATCCCTTGGAAGTGGCTGCAACAGCTTTCAATAGCTTTTAAGCTCAGAATCATTGAGAACATTCAGCTTCTTTGGTCATGCTCCTTCATTTTTCCTGAGTTTTTCCACACAACCAGACTCCTGTTAGCTCTCCTCTTCGCTGAGACACTGACCTCGCTCCCTGAAAACTCCCTTACTTTGGAAGGTTAGGTTTGCAAATGCAAAACAGAATAAAACTATTTACATGCATAACACTGATGTGCAGCCTTATAGTACCTGCCATTTTATATTATTTTTCTACAGAAAAAGGATGTAAAATAAGATAAATGGTTTGCTCAGTTTGATTTCAGTGATCCCTCCATCCTACAAAAGGATGGAGCTTCCAGTCTCAAGAGATGTGACAATTGTGACTTGCCTAAACAAACAAACAAAACAGCCAAGGAGTTTCTTCCTCTTAAAAGAAACCTAAAAGAGAAGAACGCCTGAGTAATCCCTGGTCTTCTGTAAAGTAAGGGAATGGGGGTGGAGAAAATGAGCTCTAAGCCAGTGTTTCTCAACCTTGGCCACTGGAAGATGTGTGGACTTCAACTCCCAGAATTCCCCAGCCAGCAGAGCAAACACTGCTCTAAGCCATCTATGTTAGTAGTTAAGTGAGGAGGGAGGAAGAAGTCTCAGTCTTCATAATGAAGGGGTGGTGGTGGTTGGTATATGGACTGGCAGAGTTCCTCCTAGCTGCCTTCCAGCATTTTTCAGATGTGTATTGGGCTTTGCCCCCCTAGTGTGCTGTTTTATGTACAGGAGTATAGCCAAACCAAAGCTAGTGGTTACTTTTATGTCAGAGCAGCTATGTGGCTTTAAAAAAAAAAGAAAGCAAAACTCCTCTTCTACAAGACTCAGTGGCTAAGACAGTGAGCTTGTCGATCAGAAAGGTCAGCAGTTTGGCGGTTTGAATCCCTAGTACAGGTCTCCTGTGTGAGCAGGGGGTTGGACTAGATGACCTCCAAGGTCCTTTCAACTCTGTTACTGTTACATTCAGGAATTCTAGGTCAGCAAACAGAGCAGGTCCTATGGAAAGCAGCATAAACACGATCATAAATATGGTAATACTAGCAAGGGATGATGGGAGTTGAAGTCCATTTCCCATGGATAATGAAGAGTATTGCATTCAAGAACTTAGGGAGGAAGAGATATCCAAAAGTAGTCAGCCTATTTCATCCAAAGAAAAGGCAGACTCGAAGTCTGAAGAAGTTTCCTTCATTCTTCAGGATTTTTATCTCTGTTTTGCATGTTTTCTTTCCACTAGGGAAAAAAAATATGAGTAAAAGTTCCAAGAGTGACATATAATTCAAACTTCAGAAGAGGTTCTGAGGTTCCAAATCTTCCCTGCTTCTTGTCTTTTCCAACTGTCAAATTCCACTGTCAGAGCAGTAAGTGGGTGGATGGGTAATTTTCAGCCCAGACCTCCTCCACCAAGATGGAGATCTCTGCCTCTAGTGGTGGAGAATCAAAACATCTCAGGGACCATAGAATGATAGCTCAGACCATTGAATCTATTCAGAAGTCACAGGCAAAAAGGAACATAAAGCAGTTATGAATCAGGGTTCATTTTAACCTACTCAATGGTGGGCTATTAAGTCACCTGGCTAACATCTGCAAAATCTGAAACCATGGAGAAGTTCAGGAACATTCTAGCACGTTCTCTCTCTTCCATTTTGCCTCTTACCATTTCCCCTGAAATTGTTTCATGTCTGCCAGAACCTATGACACCACAGCAAGGAAATGTCTACAATATTGGACAAATAGGAACCAACTGTTCTTTGCCAAGCTTAATGACTGAAAACCATGATGGAAAAACTGTGAGAAAATATTTCAGAGATAAGGACACCGGTTTGGGTGGAAATAGCATATGGGTGGATTCACACAGTGTATTGATCATGTGAGCAGTCAAGATGTGTGAAAGCTCTACATCCGTGATGGCAAGGCTATGGCACACAGAGCCCTCTGGCACATGCGCTGTTGCCAACTGCTCTTCTGGTTTCTGGTGCTCCAGCACACACAAAGACCAGCTGAAACCCAAAGACCAGCTGGTCGGCGCGCACATGCACACCAGCCAGCTGGTCTTTGGGTTTCTGGCATTCCAGCACTTGCACACACACACACATGCATTTGGGTACTCAGTGCTGAAAAGGTTCGCCATCACTGCTCTACATCAACTCATGCATCACGTGTCATTTCTTCTCATCAGAACT
>JANHFM010000573.1:228835-240348 GCA_032468115.1 Grayia smithii | reverse complement strand
ATGTATGTATGTATGTATGTATTTATTTATTTATTTATTTATTTATTTATTTATTTATTTATTTATTTATTTATTTTATATCCCACCCTTCTCCTGAAGGACTCAGGGATGCGATATGAATTTTACCATTAGCATTGGCAAAACATCCAAGACAGGGGTGAAATCCAGAAGGTTCTGACAGGTTCTGGAGAACCGGTAGTGGAAATTTTGAGTAGTTTGTAGAACTGGCAAATACCACCTCTGGCTGGCCTCAGAGTGGGGTGGGAATGGAGATTTTTCAATATCCTTCCCCTTGAGTGGGGTGGGAATGGAGATTTTACAGTATCCTTCCCCTGGAGTGGGGAGGGAATGGATATTTTGCAGTATCTTTCCCCTGGAGTAGGGTGGGAATGGAGATTTTGCAGTATCCTTCCCCTGGAGTGGACTGGGAATGGAGATTTTGTAATATCCTTCCCTTGACATGCCCATCAAGCCACACCATGCCCACCAAGCCATACCCACAGAACCGGTAGTAAAAAAAAATGGATTTTATCACTGATCCAAGAGTTTAAGGAATCCGAACAAGGAGTTCTCTGCCCGGTTGCTGGGTGGGCGTGGCCATGGTGGGCGTTGCCCAGTTGGCCTCCTGAACCATGGCAGGGAGAGGGCATTCTTGCCCTCCCTGGGCTCCGGAGGCTTTTGTTGAGCCTCCGGGAGGGCGAAAACAGCCTCCCTAAGCTCCAGAAATCCTCTGGAGGCCAATGTCAGGGTTCCAGAAAACCTTCGCTGAAGAAAAACTCCGATGAAAGGGTTTCCCAAAGCAGCCGAAGGGAGTGACCTCTACAACCCGGGAAATTGCTCTGTTGGTGAATGTGATTGATGACACATCTTGGGGAAAGGAGGGAAACAGGGTCATAATTGGAGCGTAAATTATGTAGGGTCAGAGCTGGCTTCATTGGGGAAAGTGCCGACATGAAGCTCTTAATAAATAACTGGATTTCTTTTGAAGCTTGGCTTGAGACTCATGATTTAATTAGGGCATCCATCGGAACCCTGACAAATGTATGATGGGCAGCACAAAACAGACCCCTGACAGAAGGTGACTGAAGTGGGCTGAATGAACTTATATATATATATATATTTAGAATAGAGTAGAATTCTTTATTGGCCAAGTGTGATTGGACACACATGGAATTTGTCTTGGTGCATACTCTCTCGGTGTACATAAGAAAAGATACATTCGGCATGAGTCATAGGGTCATACTTCTTGAGAACATTAAACGTGTGTGTGTTTTAGACAAGGAACAGTGTGTTCTTCCACAAAATGAGATAAAGTTTCATCCATGGATTTATTAGACATCTTTGAATTAAGTATTCATTCTTCTTATCCTTAAAAACTGAATAGAGCTACTGAGAGAATATTGTGGCCTACATTTAATAGTAAATTTTGGCTTAGTACCACATGAATAGATGTAATAACCCTGAAAAAATATCCTCTGTCTCATAGGCCACATGAATTCTGTCTTGTTACATTCAGATAATGATGAGTTAAAACAATTTAATAATATTTTTAACAAGATTCAGATAAACTGGCTGAAGAGTTTATTTTCACCTGCAGTCTCTGGTTTATATGTAATGGAAAGTTTGCATTAATTGAAAGTGAAATTAAACTGCAAAAGTCTTTTTTGGGGGCCATGAACATTAGCCCAAGATTGCATTATGTGCAAACATGGGTATCAAATGTATATAGTGCTTAAAACAGCTGATATAGTAGTTGTCAATAGGAAAGATTTTAGTTTAAATTTAGATGAGCTCCTTCTATCCAAATGCAAATTTTTACTATAAAACTATACTTTGAAAATAGCTGAAATATATTATTTGAATTTTTCATTGAAACTAGGAAAATTGAGTATTGCAAAGAATGGCTTTTTGCCTGAATAGTATTTCAGTTATACATCTGAGCTACAATTTCCTCTGCTGCAATAACTTCCAGACCATAACTTTTGTCCTGCTCTTCAACAGGTTTCCACCTGAGTGCCACAGTGGTACCTCCACAGATAGTGCCACCAAAAGGAGCCTACAACGTGGCAGTAATGTTTGACAGATGCAGGATCACCTCATGCAGCTGTACATGTGGAGCTGGGGCCAAATGGTGTGCCCACGTGGTAGCCCTTTGTCTCTTTCGGATACACAATGTAGGCTTTGAAATATAGCTGTTGTTTTATTGCACAGTAAAACATAAAAATAAGTATTCAGTAATGAAAAGTTCTGCTGTTGATTTTAGTTTTTGTTTCATTAGTTGACTCAGACTTGAAGAAAGGTGTTTGATTAATACTGTTTAGCATAGATTTTTGAGACACAGTTAAATTGGAACAGTCAATGCTGCATGTTGGGTGATCTGCCTCAAAAAATTAGTAACTGATTCATACTCTTTGATATGTTTTAGTGAAGAAAAAATACCTGCATGGTTTTCATATTTATAAGTAACCTGGAAATGAGGTTGGTCTTCCTGCCAAAAGAGGTTACTTTACAAAATACACTTACACTAGTCCCGTAACGGAACTTATTGTCCTGTCCCATCGTCCCCGCCCCTCCCCGACCTCATGAGCTGATTATTATAAATGGGTTCTTAAAAAGTTTGAGAAACTCTCTGTTAAAATTAAAGCAGTATTCTACCATTCTCCCGGCTTTTAATCTTTAATAAATGTTTCTCTGTTTGTAGCAATTTTTCATTCATGTACTGTAGAACTTTGCTTAACATATAATATATATTTTCTTCTGTAAGTTTTACTGACATATAACTTTGAGGTGACCCATTTACTGTCCTACGAGAAGACTTCTAATGAATGAAATAGGAATACAATTAAATTTAAGAATTCTGGCTTACAAAATATTACTGAATATTACTGAAATATGTGTCTATAGAGCATTATAGAGTTTTTCTGAAGGGATCAACATGTTTCGTATGAATTTCCAGTGATCTTTAAATCAGTTGTTTAGGACAAATCAGAAGTAATATTTTGGTATTAATGATAGCCTGAATATTTATGGCTGAGCTAACAGCTTTTTGCTGGAGACTTTGTTTTATTTACAATTAGATTTTTGACAGTTCTCAAACTGAAGAGTCATCCTCATCTTTTGTGGTCAAATTATTTTTACAAGTTATGAAAAGCAGAATGTAAGCTAAATTGTAGTTGCTCTCGGTTTTTTTTGTAATCTCAAGCATATTCACTTTCTGCAAAATTTAACTTTGAGGGTGCAGACTGTAGTATAATGGTTCAATTCTGTTTAGATGGCTGTTTTTAAAAAGTGCTGATGGGGATATTTTCCCATTTTGAAAGATTTCTTGTACTATCCTTAAGATGTTTAGAAAACTTCTGGGAGAGGGCATGAGATTAAAATTGCATATACTACTCCATACTTTTGCTTTCATCAAATATACTGGCTGTACTTAGACAAAATCAGAAAATAAATGAGTATCAGTGAGATGACATCCAGTACAGATAAGGCAAAAATGATTTGTGCCTTATTATAATAATGATGATAATTATTTAGCCAAGGATTGGAGTTTAAGCATTCCTTAGGAAGCAGTTTGGGGATATGTTAGACTTATAATTGTTATTAGACATGAAGATACCATATGTTTTCCCGAAAATAAGACCCGGTCTTATTTACTTTTGGGTCCCAAAATAAGCACCATGTCTTATTTTCAGGGGATGTCTCCTTAGGACCACCACAACCAGGCTTCCCATGCCCTGACAACTGTTGCTCTGCTGCCCGACTTCTGTGGCTCTTTGTGGTCAGATACCATGTGGTGCATCGCACCGGTGCCACAACATGATGCATGGCTCAATGCAGCAGTGCTGCCACTCATGACAGGAGATAGTGTGGCACATCACACCGGTGCCACCCCTCGCAGCAGGAGGCCACATGATGCATTGTGCAAGCGGCGACAATGGCATGACATGTGGCTTCCTGCAGCATTGGCACAACATGCCATTCAGCCTCCTGTGGTAAGCTGCGGCACCGGCACAATCTGTCATGCGGCCTGTGAGCAGCAGTACTGCTGTGACTAGGTATGCAGCCTCCTGTGAGCAGTAACACTGGCACATTGTGCCATGCAAGCGGCTGCAGAAGAACTCAGGCATTGGAGCAACAGGTGTCAGGGCAAGAGAGGCTTGCCTGTGGCGGTCCTAAGGTAATCCGGTGCTGGGTGTGCGGGGGCAGCTCCATGGAGTGAGTGGGGTCTTAACTAGGGCTGATTTTTGGGGTAGGGCTTATATTAGGTACACATGGCAAAATCAAGCTAGGTCTTATTTTCGGGGAAACACAGCTTTGCAGATTAATTACTTGTGATGAGAACTTAATTGGACAGAACAGTCTTGTAACAATCATATTCCAATAGTCTCCCATTTAGGTATTCACACAGTATAGTGAGGCTATCTTCTAAAATGGTCTCTAACTTTCAGTTATCTAAGATTGTTAATGTGGAATGGTTGAAAGACTATTATATCGCCCCTTTCATAAGCTTTCAGTCTGTTTCTGGCATCATTCCTAAAGGGCAGGCAACCGGTTTCCTCCCAAAATTTTCAGCTGCAGCTTTCATATGATTCAGTTAGCAGATGTCCTAGGGGAAATATAAAAAGCATTTGAAAGAAACAAACATACATGAAGGAATATTTCCTCCTGTTTGATTCTTTGCCTCTATTTCTGAAGGCTTCCTTCAGGTGACTGTATAGAGAGAGGTGGCTTCTTACTGAGGACATTTGTGGAACACTATTATCACAAAAGTTGACAAAAGGATTTTTGGGTGCCTGGTGGCCCTTGCATTATCCCAACTATGTTTAGTTGTATCTAGTTAACTTGGATTACTTTGTGATATTTTATTCCTTTTGTTTTAAAGTAATTTTGCACTCCGTATTCTTCATTCATTTGTCTGCTGATCAGAATACTTCATGTTGGATATAAATCTAAAAGGATAAAAATATACCAATATAACTGCAATAGAAAACATTTTTGTGTCTACATGTATTAATAGGCAGGTATTTTTATTTACCTAGTAATAAACTTCGTAAATACTGTGGTAGGTATGATGTAACTATATCTGGGTTGAAGCAGTGAGGAAACACTGACTGCATTCATTTGAATTTTTTTTGTATAATTAGCTGCTTTAAAAACAGCTGTTGTGTAAAAGTAAATGAAAACTCATTTACTTTTTTTTGTAGAACAGTTTTTTCTCCACTGGGAAGAAGAATTGGCCAAGATTCATTATACAGATTACAGTTTACATTTACAGTTTCGCAGAATCTTTCTTTGATGGTTTAAGAAGCTTAGGAGAATCACATGAGGGATTTGAACATAAGTTGTTGCAAGGACAGATATTATTTCAGTTGGCCATAGTTTTCAAATGAATAACCAGATGAAGAGTTTCCAAAACATTATATGGTTGCTTTGTAACAAAAGCTAGTTTACTTCATTGTTTTTCCTAGATATTGGAAGCACATAAAACAAACAAAAGATTTTTAAATGCTCTTGATTAAAAAAATCCCATGATAAGAAGTCTGGGATCCTCTGAATGTTGATTAGAACATAGATTTTTATTGCAAACTGGAAGGCCAATGCTAAATTTTGTGGAAAATTTACATGAAGGAAAGTGCTTTCAGCCTATTATATGCTAATGCAGAACCAAATTTCCAGATTGTTTAGGGGTATGTACCATAAAGAATTTCTTTATCTAATAACAAAATGACTACCTGTGTGAAGTAAAATAACCAAGAGGAACTATTTTGATGCTCGTCTGCTGGAAGTCATGATATAACAGATCAACTTAATGGTTTATGAATTTTCAGACTATTTTTGTTAACATATTAATTAGCAATCAATAATACCCCTAGAGTACTTCTGAGCTCCATGCATCCAGCCAGTCCTTCCTTAATGACAGGTCTCTTAACGACTGTTGGAAGTTACAATAGCCTTGGAAAACGAGCTTTACAGACTGTAAAGCATTATAACCAGTGGTGGGTAGCTACTGCTTCACACCGGATTGGGCGAACCAGTAGTGGCGGTGGTGGGAGGCTCCACCCACCCTTCTGGACACTTCTGCACATGTGCAGAAGTGTTGCGGGCAAGCGCGCCCACAAGCAAACCAGTATCGACGGGTTTTGAAACCCATCCCTGATTATAACCATTGTAAAATAACACACTACCCCCTCCAGTAAGTGACCGCATTTTGAGCATTTGACAACCAGCTTGCATTTATCACCAATTGCAGGATTCTGCAGTCACATGACTGCGATTTGTGTAGGGTTTTTTGCCATTTTCCACCAGAAAATGTCAAAAAATGTTTATTGGATAGGCTGAATTTGCCTAATGACCATGTCTTTTGCTTAACAACTGCAGTGACTCATAAATACAGTTGTAAAAATGAATCTGGTGATATGGTGACCTACTTAATGACCTCCTGACTTAGGACCATAATTCTGGGCCCAATTGTCATAAATCGAGGACTATCTATGCTGTTTCCAAGTAAATATGGATTGAGCATAAATGTATTCAAAGTGAATCATATCAATATATGTATTTTGGCTATAGCTCTGATTCATAGAGGCATCCTTACCAAAGCCTGATTTTAATAACACTATATATGTTCCAAAAAAGGCTTCTTATGCAGCTTTATCTGCCCTTGGGAGAATTATTTAACAATAAACATGACATTCTGTTAAAGAATAATCTTTATATTTTCCCTTCTATCTCTAGGCATCTGCAGTTTGCTTGCGAGCGCCGGTCTCTGAGTCCCTGTCTCGACTACAGAGAGATCAGCTGCAGAAATTTGCACAGTACCTCATCAGTGAACTCCCTCAACAGGTAGATAGCAACAAAAATGGAGAGTAAATCCAGATTATACTCTATGGATGTGTTTTTATTTAATTCTCTTTTGAAAATGTTGCTCCTTGTGTGCTGAAATACAGATGAAAATATTGCGTTCTTTCATACTTTTTGAATACTGTTTGTATGTTTTAGATTTAAGAATGTTAGTGATCTGAATAAATTACCACATGCATATGGTTTAGTAATTTTGATGAGCAACATGTAAAGATTTTTGAGTTTAATTTTTCAAGTTTAACATTTTTACTTTATAAAATTGCACAAAATATTTCCATTTTGAAATACATTGCACACTTTTAGTAATCTTCTAATGCCAAACCAGATTGTGAACAAAACTCAGTGAAATTTTGGGATGAATACTAGAATAAAAGGCAATTCAGAATGAAATCATGTAACATAACCAGTGATCAGAAAATGTAGAATATTCCACAACGAATTAAACAGACTAGAAAGATAGTAACCACATTAATTGTTAGGTTAGAAGCCACTTTTTATTCCCTCCAGTCACATAGGAGTGATTATTGAAAGCTTCAAGGCTGTTAATTGTCTTTCAATATGATGCTTCTAATCTATAGTCAGCTATTTCTTTCTTGTCTTACAGTCTTTGGCTTTTGCTCCAAGAATAGTTACAATTAAAGGAATACATTGTTTGATTACATAAAAGTAATTATTTATAGTTTACCTATAAAAAATGTTTCAACAGAAAGCAGGCAGTGTAAACTCAAGGCAATAGCTCAGTTGCATAGCTGCAAGTAACTTCAGTGTTTCTGTACCTTTCTTTGACCCTTTCTGCTCAATTGAAGGTAACTTGTGCAGGAAGATTAGCATCCCCAAGCAGGATCTGCTTGTTCTGTGTCTTAGTTAAAAAAATGTCTTGGGACTATACCAAGCTACCATGATGAGCATTGGGTAGAGTAGTATTCTCAAGCCATGTAGTCTAAATGATGGATGCTCACATTTCTAATTAGACATACAGAAGTAGCCACATTCTAGTAAACTGGTGTGGGTGGAAACTATTAACACAAATGCTTGTTATTATTTTGCTTACAAAGTATAGTTGTGGGGGAACTTGATTAGACAAATAATTACTGTATATCAATTAAGGAGTTATGGTGAGTAGCCTAGGTGAATGTTATTTTGAATTTTAGGTGGAAAACTCATGTGAAAAGAGATATACCTTGAGAAATGAGATTTTAGACAGTTCAAAACTTTAAAATTAAAACCAAACTAAAGACCTATTTAGATACTAACAAGCAGCAAATATAATTATTTTAGTATAAAAAGAAGAGCAAGGTTTTCTGTCCCCAACAGCAGCCAGCTAGGTTTCTGTAAGAAGCCTGCTGTCTTGTGCCTGTTCCATAGCAACAGCTCTGAGAGGCGAGTCTCTCAGATATTGTCTCAGATACTGAAGCTGATTGTGACTAATATTTCTTCCTTATGCATGAATCTAACCTTCTCTGGAAGCCTTTCAGAGTAAATCTTAGCAAGTGTTCTGTCCTCACTACACGTTACTCTGTGTGCAGCTCGACATGCAGCTAAACCCACCTGTCCTCCAATAAAGCAGACCCTGGATGCTTTATTAAAGAACAGGCTGGTGAAACTGGGAAGAATAGAAATATATACAATAAGAACCCAGATACAAGATAATCAGTATTGAGTTGCTGTTCAACATAACAAGTAACAGATACAAGTAATCTAAATTTCACCAGCGATGCTGTGTGTGTGTGGAGGGGGAGGGCTGTGGGTTGGTCCTTGGATGAACATGTGCCACAGATTAGGCTGGGTTCTTCTTTGTGCTATAGGAAAATGGAGTCTGGCTTCCCAGCATGCACTTGTTTTGGGAGTGAGGGCTGATGGGTAAAGGGGTTAAGTCAGCTTCAACAATATAGATTGGTATTCTATAGATCCTGGAGTCCATCGGTCACGAATGGGTTAAACCCTCCCATGATCCTTAGGACCGAGTCTACTTAAAACTAACACCTCCCCTGTCCTCTCCAGCTTTTTAGACTCGGTCCGGATCAATTAGGACTGCTCAGGCTGAGCTCTTAACTGCCTTTCTCAACTTATTGCTGAGTTTATCTCTCCTTACCATTTCGGCTGCCTCGGGCCTCTAGACCTCCCACAGGTCTCTCTGCCTCCCAGCGAGAAGGGCTCTGGTCCGATTCCGCTGGCGCCCGGCTCCTCCGGTGTTTAAAAAAAAAAAAAAAAAAATTAAAATTTAAATAAAAAAACGGAGCAGCCTACGCTCGGCCCGAAGACAGCGCGAACGGTTCAGGCCGGACTCCGCTCCCCCTCAGACGACGCGCAGGACTCTGGCGGCTCCGCTTGACGCCCCTGGGCTCGCCCACGCGTTCCTAATCAGCTCCTTTCGTCCCAGCCGCCCAGCGCCGCTCGCGGCTTGGCTAATCGGCGTTTCCCGGTGGAGATCATCGCTGGTGAGGTTGTGGCCGCGCGGAGGGGGAATTTGAGCCTGCCAGACTTCTTATCGCTCCGATCTCTTCGGAGCGCGTGGATTGCCCTCAGCTGTCCATCGGCAGCCTCCCACGTTTAAAAAAAAATAAAAAAAAAAATTAAATTAATTAAAATTAAACTAAGAACAGGGACAGTTCATCACACCCTTAGGAGACTGGGTTTTACTTTTAAGAATTCATTATTTGAATTAACTAGCCTGAATTTAGCTCCTTTATTTGGCCTGCAGAGGGCTCTCTGCTGGGGTTTTTCCCTTGCCCTCATTAATCTTGGAGCCTCGTGGCAATTAGAGGCCTTGTACCACCTGCCATTTCTTTCAAGATGGCCTCTGCTCCCAAAACCCAGGGAGGAAAAAGGAGCTCTTCTGGCATTTCTGACCCTCAGATGGTCCCCTCTACCTCCAAGAGGCCTAAAACAGACACCTCTTCAACCCACCATCATTCCTCAGGAAAGGAAGGCTCCAAAAAGAAAAAGCCTTCCTCAAAGTCCTCTTCTAAGACTGTCATTTCTGACCTCCAGGCTACCTCTCCTCAGGCCCCTTTACCTATCATTAGGTCTATGCCTTTGATCACCCAGGAGAGGTCTCAGTCTAGGATTACTTCTCTGTCTCCTGACAGAGAGGCTTCTTCCTCTAGTCGCCATGATGGTGCTCAGAATCTATTGTTTGCTTCCTTGCCCAGCCCTGACCTTACTAATTTTGCTGTTTCTACCAATCCTGTTTCAGGGGCATCTATGCCGGAGCAATCACAGCCAATGGACCTTTCCAGCCACCAGGCTTCTTTCCCTTCAGCAGACCCTAGCCTGGGTGCTCTTCATTCTACTACAGACCTCCATCAACAACAGGTCAGACCCTCCATGCCTCTTCCTACTGATATTGTAGGACTCATTCAGTCAGCCATCCAGCAGGGATTTGCCTCCGAACGCCAGAGGCGTACCTCCTCCTGGGTCTCACAACTTAGTGAGGATCAGGTCTCACCCCAGGCTTCCCAACTCTCCTTTTCGGAATGCCTCCCTCAGGATCTGTCCCAAGGGGCTGTTTCCCCTTGTCACTCCTCCACCTCAGAACCCCAGGCTCGAGATCCCGACCTGTCAGAGGACGAGGACCTGGGCCCTGACCAGCCTTCCTTTGTGGGGCTGTTCAGGCCCCAGTTGTTTCGTTCCCTCTTACACAAGGCCAAGGTCACTACCCGGCTAGGGATTTCCCATCCTCCCTCAGACGGCCCTGGATCTTCCAAGGAACCTCAGGATCCTCTTTTTGCAGTTCCTTCAGTGGAACCTGAGGAATTGCCGGCACCTAAGATCTTCTGCGATGTGGTGTCACGTCAATGGGCCTCCCCAGTCTCTGGGCCTAACTTGATGGCCCTAGACAGGCGTCTTTACAACTTCGCCCCAGATCTTTCCTCTCTGCTGCAGGTCCCCTCAGTGGACCCTCCCATAGTGGCTCTCTCCTCCACTACGGTGGGCACCGGCCCTCCAGAGGACTCTCTTCGCCCTGAGGAGAGGAGGCTGGAACACTCCCTCAACAGGTCCCACTTGGCTTCTGCCTGGGCCATCCGGGCCTCTACGGCCTCTTCCTTTTTTAACAGGGCTGCCCTCTCTTGGGTCCACCAATTACAAGATCGCCTACCCCCTGCTGATTCCAGGATGCACCAAGATCTTAATAAGATTGCTGCGGCCCTGGAATACTCGGCGGATTCCACTCTGAACGCATCGCGGTTCTCTTCTAAGGCCATTGGTTCAACTATCTCTTCCCGCCGGCTGTTGTGGCTCCGCCAATGGCAGGCGGATGCCAAACAAAAATGGCGTCTGGCCTCTTCCCCTTATTCCGGGGGCAGCCTCTTTGGGTCCTCGCTTGACCCTCTCTTAGTGGAATCTAGGGACAAGAGGAAGTTTCTTCCCCATCTGTCCCGTAGATCTGATTATCGCTCTTCCCAGCCCTTTCGGCCCTTTCGGGGTTCGGACCCCGGGATGTCCGGCCCCAGATTCCCCCGTTACTCCCAACAATGCCAGGGCAGAGCCCCTGACAGACAGTCCGGTTCCTCTCAGCGCTTTCCGCCCAGACGCTCCTTCCGGGGCGGCAGGGGTCGTTTCCCTCGCCGCTCCCGCTGACTGCACCTCCGATCCTCCCATTGGGGGCCGTCTGGCTCTTTTCGCCAGCCAATGGGCGGCCATCTCATCGG
>JANHFM010000573.1:207095-228735 GCA_032468115.1 Grayia smithii | reverse complement strand
TTAGGAAACAGTCAGTAAAAATCTTAGGATACCAGCAACAAGGTTACAGTCATACAGTCATAAGTGGGAGGAGATGGTTGATAGGAACAGTGAGAGATTAATAATATTTGAGAATATATCTGTGACAGGTTCAGATCTTGTTTGCCTTTGATTTTGAAACATCTTCCTAGTATCTCGGTTGTCTCCACTAGACTAGCAACACCTCAACAATTTTGTCAATGAATGTAGAATCCAATTTATTCTGTAGCAAATATACAACAAATATTGTTGTAGCAATGTTGGTGAAGAGAGTGTCTTAGAATGGATATGTGACTTCCTGCATCATACAGTTAGCTCACTCAAGGTCTTACATAGCTTTGATTTGGTTATCTTTTCCTCCCTGCCTCAAGCAGAATTGAATTAAATTGCATCTCCTAAGCTTTCATACAGTCTAATCCAGGTCTGTTACACTCCTGGCCCACAGGCCGCATGTGTCACTGGCCATGTCCATGCCCATTTTAGTGAAGGGGAAAAAAGTCCCGATACGTCATGTGATGATGCTGTGATGCTGTGAGTTTGACACCCTTGTCTAATCCATTTCAATAGATGTAAAGCATAAATATACCATCAGTTGCGGATGAATGAAAAAGTGTAATAACAGAACATTTAATAATCATAAAAAAAGCAATAACACTTCTTACTCCATAGAGTAGTAGATTTTTGCTGGAAATATAAGGAAAGAGAAAAGTTGCTGCTAGATGTCATAGTGATATTGCATGAAACAATAGTTAAATGTGACACATTCTTTCATTGAATGGTAGTTAACAAATGTTGCTTGATAAATTTAATCTATGATAAATAGCTTCAAGCTAACTAATGAATTTTAGTTCATCTGTTTGTGTTCTGGTTGATCTTTGTAGCATCCTGGTCTTTATTATAGTTTTTTTGTCACTTTCTGAGAATTTGCAATGTTCTCATAATTATAATTCTAAATAGTTCTTCTGAACAAATAATTTATTTCCACTGAATAAAAGAATAGGAAAGGATGTGAGAGATGAACTTTTTAAGTGCTACCCAACCTTTGAAAATACATGTGGGATTCTGTGAGTTATGCTCACAGAACTGTCCTGCAGGCCCAGTAGTACTGCTAGACATACGATCATCAACATGGAGATGAAACAGGAGCCACCCCTTGTTCCACTTTCAACACAGGTACACTAAAATGTCCTAAAATGGCATTGAGATCCTTTTCCGATTCTCCTCAATTCATCTCTCATATGCACACAAAACAGAAGCTGGAGAAGACTCGTTGTCTTCCACTTGCACCAGTTGGACAAGTGGGGGATAATCTCTTGCTGCTTTTCCCCCAGACCAAGAAAAGATTTTCTGCCAAAGATGTCTGCTTTTGCCTCCGCTTAACTTTTGATAAATAAAAGGTGACATTTAATTTCCCTCTAACGGTATATAAAATAAAGAGACTTTATAACCCAGTGTTTTTTCAGAATTCTCTATTAATGTTATTTTCGTCTGGGTCCATTTCTAATGAATGTAAACAGGACAGGCCAAAAGTGAGCAGCATATTGCGTCCATAGCATGGAACTAAACGTTTGGGAACATTATGCTATTACATAGTAGCTTCTCTCCTTAGCTGGTGGCAATACTTGGCATGAAATATTACGAGCTACTTCAGTAGAACTTGACTTTATGACTATCACATTTCAGTTATGCATTCATTAGACACTGGCTAGCATTTTTCATTTTACATTCTCTGAGACCTTTATAATTGTGCCTTCAGGCAGAATCTCACCACTCTTTTGCTGTTCTGGTCACTTTTGCTAATTTCTAATTGTTCAAGTTTTTAAACCAGCTTCCCTAATATCCAAAGATATCTCTTTAATTCTGCTAAGTTGTTATAGACCTTACTACCATAAATTCCAAGGTGATGTATCAGTCTTCTCTTGCATATTTCTACCATTAGTTCTTCAGTTTTGTTCCATTTCAGTCAGGCCAAAGACCAGCATAGTATGCCTCTTTTCCGCCCCCTCAGAAATTAAGATAATTGTGCAATCAGTTTTTAAAATGTATTAATTTTCTTGCTCTTAGGATACTTGCTGCCTGAGCGTGGTCTGGCCTCACCTTTTGGTCTTCTGGAAGGGCATTCAAACCTGGCTCTGTCCCCAGGACCCCTTGTGGTCCTGATGTGTGTGGTTGGTGGATTAATAGGGAAGATGCCACCACTGTACCATCCTTGCCTTTTTTTTCTTAGTTTTATATCTACTGTTGTTAATATTTTAATATTATTTTTATTGTAAGCCACCCAGAGTTGCATTGTAGAGTGAGATGGGTGGCATATAAATTTAATAAATAAATATATTTCTAACCCAGTGGTTTTTTTTCAGAGTTCTCTGTGATAGGTGACCCTGAGTTATTTCCACGGGAATTGTGTCATTCTAATCCTACAGCTGTCAGGCTTCTATGAGCAGGATTTGGCTAAATCAACCTCCTTACACCTCCCATTTTAGCTTGGCTTTTTTTCAGCCTGACTTGTCAGAAGAATGCAGACAATAGTTCAGTTAACTTTGAATACCTATTGCAAAATTAAACCATACACAGAATTGACTGCCCGCTGCAGTCAAAGAAGTCAAGAATTGGTATAAATGCTGAAGCATTTAAACTCGAGGCTTTTTCCTCCTGCTCTCCCCAGTTTAGGGTTAGTTGACATGGTCTTGGTGGTCAGGGAATTGTGGCATCTTTATATCCCTAGTCTGGGAACTGCTAGTTAGTTCCTCAACAGCCTCAATCCGTACCAATGAAGTCTCATATTTCACTAGGTGTGTCATATCCTTCTGTTCCACTTCATCTAACCCTTTATTTTCTTCTTTTTCTTTAAAACCTTCTTTTTCTGGAGGGATTTCTGCCTTTCATCTAAAAATTCTCAAATTGATCCCTAATGAGAAATATCACTTCACCAGACCTTATTAGATAACAAGCAGTAAATTCATGAACAAGATAAACTGCTTAAATACATAGATAAGTAAATAAGTTGGCTATACAAAGACCTTCCTCAAGTCCGTTCGTCTTCTCTTCCAACAGAGCCGTTTGTTGCACATGTAGTTTATGCTGTCTTCAGGCAGAAAGACAAACATGGCACATACGCTTGCTGCAGGTCACTGGAAGAGCTCCTACTGTGTCCATGGAGGTATGGCATCTAGATGAATCCATCATCATCTTCCAATTTCTTTACTAGAGACCTGTATAGCATTTTCCTACCTGCCCAAAATAATGGTTACTTCATCGTGAGTGCCCACATCTGTAATATGGTAAACGTTTCTCCAGACCATGGAGAAACCAGAGATCCCAGAGATTGGAGTTTATAGTAGATTCTTTGCTCTGTGTTAATAATGAATGCTCACATATTTACATTTGAAGAGATATATTTTACTAAATAGTGAAATTTTTTTTTTAAAAGGTTAATACTTTGTCCATGATAGTTAATACTTTGCTCTTTGATAGTACATGATTTCCAGGCCTAAAGAAGCACATAAATGTAATATATAGAGACCCAGACATTTTGCCTCAAACATAGCAAATAGAATAAGATAAAATACAAGTAATGTTGAAAGCTATGGAATACATAAGGTCACAGAAAGAACTTTTATTCCTTTATGTATGATTTTATATTTGACAGTACGAATTTATAATAAATCTGTTTTGGGATGTTTTGATTCTGACGTAGCTATCTTTAAAAATTTCTATAGAACAAAAATAATTTAACTTAGATAAAAGTGCTTCTTGGTAGTTCATTCCATTTAATCACATATAGTTTGGTCCTGATGCCATTGCTGTCCAGGTTTCACACTTGCTAGAGGTTTTGGAGGAATCAACTGAGGTCATAGGTGCGTAACCATCTTAATATGAAATAGACTTTGAAATAAGATTGTTGCACATTGTATTAACATGAGATTAATACAACATAAAATGTTGTGTATATTTGATGATTGAAGGTGCAGTTTCAAAGCTGGAATATTAATTCACCTTGTTTAAGTGCCTTTATCATTTCCATACTTTGAATTATAGTCTATAGATTGTGGTGTAACTAGAGAGCATTGCTGGTAAAGTTTGCATTATATCCTTCTTCAGTCTATCCCAAACATTTCAGGACATACAACCCAGAATTTTTCACGTGTGAGAAATGCCCAAAATAATTATTATACAACATTGGAGTCACAAATACGGTAATTTATAGTAACATATTCTTGATATGTATAGTCTCTCAACATTTGAAATTATAATTTACAATATTGATTATTATAATTTATAGTTATTAAAATGTATTACCAGTATTTTACAAAGGAAGAAGACTGAAAGATTTTGGAAATCTGAGGGTGGAGGGGTGTTTTACCTTATGAGATCAGCTTTCAGCTGTCACAACAACCCTTGTTTATGTGGGTATTTTTTCTTTTTTAATTGGTTTGATGCAATAAACATATTTCCTTAAAAATGAATACACATACAGGAATATTAATACTTTAAAAATTATACACATACACAGAATTAGGTCAGGCCCAAAACATTTGCTGGCTGAAGTGGAGCATCTAATAGATCCCATTATATATTGGCTTATTATACCAGATTATTGTATAAAAGTTCTATATGTTTGTTTCTTCATTCATTTGTTCATGCACTGTCAGACTTCAGACAAACAAGTATGAATAAGATTGATGGATATCTCAAACATAATTTGCAAAGGTCACCCTCCTTTAGCTCCATTTGGTTATTTTTTGTATGATTATTAGTACAGCAGCCCTGAAATGATTTACACTGAAGTATTCCACTAACTTGGGCTTACTCCTAAATCATCCTTTATAGGAGGACAGCCTCATAGCTTCCTGTGTTTTTATATTTTAAAAAGGAATTCAGTTGTGTTAAATAACAGTTTCAAGTATGTGTGAGTACAACTACAAACTATTACCATTCTTTCCCCATTTCCTTCCTTCCTTTTTTTGAATAGCATTTACATTAAAAAAACATAACTCAAATTCCTGAAAAGCATCACCAATATATAACAGTGCATACCTATCCATCCATGTGCATATCAATAGAAGGTATAAAAATGTTTAAATATTAGTGCACAATGGGAGTGATGCATGGAGGTTTTCTTCCTCCATTTAGTATTAGCTGCTGGAAAAAAAATGATATAAGTCATGGTTTACATCTATGTGATCTAAATTTGGTTAAATTGGAAGCTGGGTTCTTACAAATCAAAATAGGATTAGGGAATTTCTTTGGGTTGGTGAGTATATTGTAATTTTTAGAGGTTGGCATGAACTGTCTCACTCAATGATTGTCATGGGGGCAGCAGAGACCAGACTATTAAAAATAACTTCCACATGGCATGTAGGTAGCTACAAAATGGCCCTTTGTCAAAAAGTGAAGTAACGTACCATGCCGTTTCCTCTGAAGTCTGCAGATGCTGTTTGTGCCCTTGAATCCTTGCTATGTCATGCTGGGGTAAAGGAGCATGTCCAAAACAAAACTATGGGCTGTAGTTTTTCACTATTTTCATTGTATAAGAATGCCTTTAAGCACCCTTGTTAGAAAAAAAAAATCCTATGTGGGAATTGAAAAGGTATTTTTGTAATTAAAAAAATGCTGGAACCTGAATTTTTGGTTTGTTCTGCAGGGCATTAATTTCCTAAGTTAAAAGCTGGTTTTTTAAAGCCTGATGATTGGCAGCAAAGAGGATGTGGTAGCCTTGGTAATGTCTGGGGCCAAGCAGTTTCTCTTTGAGAGCTAGGTTGTCATTTTGAATGGTCAATTTCACTTACGACCACAGTTGGGAATTTCTGTTGTAAATTGTTGAGGTTATATGCTGAGTTCCTGGTTTTAGGGCAATTTTATATTAAGCAAATCATGTGGTTGTTAAGTGGATCCAGCTTCCCAATGTGTGATTTTGCCCTAAATCAGCAAGAAATGTCACAAATTGTAATCAATGACTTTAGGATGCTGCAATCAGTCAAATGCAAGCTACAGTAGTTGCCAAGTGCTCAATTGTGATCACGTGACAGTGCTGATGATGTGACAGTTAGAGCAATAGCAATAGCACTTATATACCACTTCACAGTGCTTTGCAGCCCTCTCTAAGCGGTTTACAGAGTCAGCATATTGCCCCCAACAATCAGGGTCATCATTTTTACTGACTTCGGAAAGATGGAAGACTGAATCAACCTTGAGCCAAATCGAACTGCTGGCAGTCGGCAGAATTAGCGTGCAATACTGCATTCTAATCACTGCGCCACCACAGGACAGTCACTTTTTCCAGGACTTTTAATTTTGAGTTGTCATTAAACTTACAGTTGTAAGTTAAGGACTGCCTTTATTCTGCAATATTCTTCCATTCTTACTATTGGCTTACATAGTACCTTAATAATACTAAGGTTAAATAGGAATAAACATAATTGTTTTAAAGACTAATAACCATGGTAATTTTAATCAAAACCAGATGTTTTCTTTTTAGTTTAAATAAACATAGTTGAGTACTTTATTTCTGGAAGAACATTTAAAATCAGCATCACATGTTTTTCTTACTCTTAGATACTTCCAACTGCTCAGCGTCTACTTGATGAGCTGCTGTCTTCTCAGTCCACTGCCATCAACACTGTATGTGGAGCCCCAGGTAATAAATAATACTGTGCATTTATTACTCTAAAAAGTATAATCCAAACAATGGTTTTCAAATATGCAAATAAACTTAGTTTCAAAAATGGTAGCACTTTAGGCTGCCTATGACTAAAAAGCATAGAGGTGTAGCAATTTAAGCATACTGATCATGATTTTCTTGAGTTCGTATGAAACTTTTCCTCTATTAAGTAGTAGGAAGGTACGTTGTATCAAGTTTCAAATATATGTTTCAGTATTTCTGTAGTAAAATTAAGGCTCACTACTTGTTTTACCTGCAACCTTGAGTTAGAGAGGGAAACAAACTCTCTGGAAAAAGTGAAAGAATGAATCTGCTTTTTCCTAAGATCCTACTGCTGGTCCATCAGCCTCTGATCAAAGCACCTGGTACTTGGATGAATCTACATTAAGTGACAACATAAAGAAAACTCTTCACAAATTTTGTGGTCCCTCTCCTGTTGTATTTAGGTAACTTAAATTTTCTTCTTTCTTTACAATTTGTGCAGATTTGCAAAGTCAGATGGAAACATTACCATCTTGCCTCTCCAGACTGTTTGTTTTTGTAGCTTTAGAAAGACAGTAAAAGATAATGTTTTTTTTTAATTGTAGGTGGAGAGTTATATATATATTTGATCAGCTATATTTCAACATGTGAATCATAAGTTGTATACAAATAGTCTTTGATATATAGCCATTCATTCAGCAACCGTTTGAAGTTATGATGATGCTGAAAATGTAAACTTATGACTGGTCTCTGAAGTTACAGCATTGCAGCATCTCCGCAATCACATGATCAGAATTTGGGCTCATCCACATTTATGACCACAGGAACACTTCAACTCCGTCACCTATGTAACTATTCCCCCCCCCCCCCAATCTTTGCCCTTTTGGAAGCCCTGCAATCCACCACATATTTCTACTGCAGCTTCTAAATGTATGGACTGCCGCTACTGTTTCCCACAGCTGACCTTCTTGTTCCTCCTGCTGGATCCAGCTGAGAGTACAGCTCTGGGATGAGCAAACCATTGTGCAAAGCATTCAGGCTGAACTGGAAGAAGGTAGAAGCTAGGAATCCCAAGGAGATAACAGCCAGAAAAGGAACCTAAGTTGAGGGATACCATATTTTTTGGAGTATAAGACGCACCTTTTTCCCCCCAAAAAGAAGGTGAAAATCAAGGTACGCATTATATTCCGAAAGTAGCCTGCCCGGTTTCTCAAACTGAGATTTCAGAGTCTGAAAAAAGAGATTTCAGAGGCTGAAAAAAAGAGATTTCAGAGGCTGAAAAAAGCCTCAGAAAGAAGCTTCAGAAGCTTCAGCAAAAAAGCCTCCTCCGGAAAAAGTTTCAGAAAAGACGTCTCCATACAGAGATTCAGCAAAAAAGCCTCAGAGACTTTTTTCTGAAGCTCTGTTTTGGAGGCTTTCAGAGGCAGAAAAAAAAAGCAAGGCACAGAGCTCATAACCATGGAATCTGCTACTAAAATTCACCTCTGGGAACAGCTGATTGGGGGTATTCCAGGAGGCAGATCCACTGGCAGTCAGCTTTTTTCTTATTTTCCTCCCCAAAAACTAAGGTGCGTCTTATACTCCGAAAAATACAGTAAATGCTTAGCAGCAAAAACACAAAAGTTTGTATGAAAACATCCTTGGGGTTTTGCTCTATAGCAATTTTGTTCAAGACAGCTATAATATAGCCACATGCAGTCTAAAAACTTCTTGACTTTTGCATTAAGCACTGCTTGTGACAAAACTACCTAGCCATTGAAAAGATTTATAATGTCTCTTGTTTCTGAAAAGGAAACGCTAAATTTGGGTCTCTCCAACCTCTGAATCATTCTCTCTATTTGATGGTCCAGTTTGAAGATCATGATACCAGGGTAACGTGGGTCATAAAAACAAAGGAATGCCCTGTCTCCCTGGAGTACTGGAAAATTCTTCTTTCATATTGATCCTAAAGGAACTCCTGCCACTGAGGCTGCGGTTCCTACCTGCTCTCAAAAGATGAGGATTTCTCCTAAAAAAAAAAGATTCAAGGGCCAGCCCTCTGGTTGATAAAACAGCTATTGTGCTATTTCAAATTTCCTAGTATGTATAACAGACCTGAGCTACCCCTAGTCCAAGATATCCATCAGGTTTCCTATTTTAGATGAAAAAAATTAACACTACATTGGATTCATTCGTTCAATATAGCTGTTACCGGTAATAAATGTTGCTCTTTGTTTTGGCTCATGGGAGAGAGAGTGAACTGCTCAGTAATTTGCTATGACCAATTTTTGAGGAATTTTAGAGAATAATTTTTATTCAGTGTAATTTGCCACAATTAGTGGAACTTTCATCCACGAATAAGTACTAATGTGCCTTTAGTTCTTTTTTGTCCACTTAAATGAGCTGTTATTCTACTTTTACAGCATAATGATATAGGCAGAATTCTTGAAACCACTTTTAGAAGGGGTCCTGGAAAGACACCTGCCAAATCTCCTGGTCATTGGCCTACTTTATAGCTATGGAGGAGTTTGTTTCAAATTTTAAGATTTAGTATAAATAGTATGTGGATGACATACAATTCTCTCCATGTGCATATTTTCAAATTGAAGCCTGCATGTAGATCTTACATAGTATTTTGATTCTGCAGTGTGTTTGGGGAAAAGTGCTATGAGCAAAGAAGAAAACAGTTGTGTTGAGAATATAACCTACTGTTTTTCTTCAATCTCATCCACATTATTTCACAATGTTGATGTTCCTTATGCAGCTCAAAGGGAAAACTTAATTTTAAAATCACAAAATTTAATCCGGATGAAATGACTACATTAAACAACAATTGAAGAAAGAGGACTGAAGTGACACAAAAAGATTTGGTGGGAGGGAGTTGCCATACATTTGGTGGCTGACCTCTTGTCTTTCTTTTGTGATACTACTAAATAGACTCTTCCTGATTGCACAGATGGATTAAGGAGATAAAATCTATAATGAAATCCTCTACATTCAGAGTTTCATAAGTGATTATCTTATGTTCAAGCATCAGTTTGAAGTTCTCCCATCTCCTCTCCCCCCCCAACCCCCCCACTTTTTCTAACTGCACAGTGATGTGAATTCCATGTACCTGTCCTCTACGGAACCCCCAGCTGCTGCTGAGTGGGCCTGTCTGTTACGCCCCCTGAGAGGGAGAGAACCTGAAGGCATATGGAACCTGCTTTCAATTGTACGTGAGATGTTTAAGAGACGGGATACCAATGCAGCTCCTCTTCTGGAAATCCTGACAGACCAGTGTCTAACATACGAACAGGTATTATTTCCTTTGTTAAATACATTCTCACAGAAATGTGTGTGGGATGGAATGGTCATGTTGCTTATCTAGAAATTTTAAGGAAACTGAAGAATTAGACAAATGCCTAACAGTACAATAATATAGTCTTAAGACAGAGGTGGCTATCCCACTGTACACCATCAATTCCTCTGAATACCATCAATTTCCATTTCTAGAATTTAGCCAATTTTTGGTGGTTTATTTTTTAAATGTGTTTAGCCAAAAAAGAGGCAATAATTGAAATACTATCTCTAAGGCTGTGGTGTTTTTCTGTGATGGTGCTATTTTTGGCCAAATAAAACAAGAAATTGGTTTGTTAAGATTCATGGAGGCAAAGCACTGATTTTTGGTTTCTAATCCCACAAAAAAGAGTGAAATAATTCAATTTGACCAACCTGGGTTGCAGTATAGCAATGAGATCATAAAAAATAATAGTACTGCTCTGTGTTGCACTAGTCAGATGGCACTTAGAATATTGTGCCCAGTTCTGGTTTGCTCAGTATGAGAAGGACACAAAGGAACTGGAAAGAATGTAGAGAAAATGGAAGAAAATTGTGAGGGGGTAGAGAGCTAAACCCTAAAATACATGGTAAGATAACTTTTAAGCTAAAGTTGAGATTGTTTAAGAGACATGATAGCGGTCTTCTAACATTTGAAGAACTGTCACGGGAAGAGGGTATGGATTTATTTTCCATAACATTTGAAGGTAGAATAAAAACTGATGGATGGAAGCTAAACATGGAAATCCATACTCAGTAAGTTTTTTTTTTATTGTGATAGCTATAAATAATGGATAACCTCCTAGAATAGAGTATGGATCAGGGGTGAAATCCAGCAGGTTCTGACAGGTTCTGGAGAACCGGTAGCAGAAATTTTGAGCAGTTGGGAGAACCGGTAGTAGAAATTTTGAGTAGTTCAGAGAACCCGCAAATACCACCTCTGGCTGGCCCCAGAGTGGGATGGGAATGGAGATTTTGCAGTATCCTTCCCCTGCCACGCCCACCAAGCTACACCACGCCCACCAAGCCATGCCCACAGAACCGGTAGTAAAAAAATTTGGATTTCACCACTGAGATGATCTTGGTGAAGTAAAAGATGGGCCTTGAAGGAAGGTCAAATTTCTATTTAGTCCTGATAAAGTGGAAAGCATGAGAGAAACTCACAATAACCCTGTCTTAGTTTCATTTGGTATAAGATGGGGCAGAGAGAAACTCTGACAAGTTTTCAAGGTTCTGTTATTATATTCTAGCGTGATATAGTAGCATTCCTGGAATCCTTTTGGTGTCTGTTTCCTGACTTAGCCTACCTCAAAGGGATGACATAACCTTCCATCTAGCAGAGAGATGGAGAATGTCAAAACCAGCACTAGCCAAGTGATCAGAGCAAGGCCGCCTGGTGTGAATATGCTGTACGGGGGCAGAGGAATAAACAAGGAGTGGTGCTGATGTTAAAGTAGCAGAGAGAAAGCAGCCACTGCATCCAGAATAAATTGTGGCAGGATACTGGATCTGTTGCAACTGAGAAATGATCCAGTGGTAGGTCAGAATAGAAGAAAATAACAATGAAAAGAAAATGTGGGAGCCAGAGTGGGTTGTGTTATTTCTCCCTTTTAATAAGAGCCAGAAGGGTTCATCAAGTACTAGACTTGTGATTGTACCAATAGATGCAGAGGCATTTGCTCTCTTTGAGATACAGTTATATCTGCTGAAAACTGCTAAGTGTGTGCAGTGAAGACCCACCAGCCACTAACGATACCAAGCTCTCATTAATCTTAATAGATCACATAAGGCTAGCACCCCATAAAATTAGGAGACAGCCCCCCTCCCTACCCCAAGGCTGGTCGTTACTCCATCGAATCCATGCCCAAGCTGCTTACCGGCATCCAAAGGCAGCACAGGTCCATCCAGATCTCCCAGATGCTGTATCTGCATTTCTTTGCTGAAAGGATAATTAAGCTTGATTAATTACTATGAAGCTCGATCGGCAATGAGACAAGCTCCTTAATGAAGTGGGCGACCATTTCTCCAGTTGAGTGTGGAAGTGAAAATTGTATGAGGTTTGTCACTCCAGGAGAGATAATTGTGGAATATCTGGCAGGGTGTTGCGGTCCGAGGGGCTGCTTCAGGCTGAACCCTCTTCTGCAGTGTGATCTAATCATATGGAGTGCAGTAGGCATCCTTCAATCCGTCTTTCCCGCCTAAGCCTCACCATCTCCACAGGCATCTCTTGGCATGGAATCAGCTATCTTACCTCTGCAGTAGCCTGCCATTCTCTTTCCTGGATCAGGCTGACAGCCAATGCTGCAGTCTGCTGTGCTTTTTGCCTCCCTGGTAAATAAACTGAAGGGAACTCCTTGTAAATATATTTCCCCAAAATATGTGAGTCACAGAATCACAGAAAATAATCACATTTTAACCCTACTAGCAGCTTCCAGACTCCCAAGCTGACTCTCTTGTCTAATACAGGAAGTAGGAAAAAGAATTTTTAAAAAATCTACAAGGCCATCTGCTGGGGAAGGCTCAGAACTGAGTGGAAAGAATAAGCAAAGAATTGAGTGCAGTGGAATACTAATTTTGCCAGCAATGGTAAAATGTAGCAATTACAACAAAACATGCCATTTAGCATGTTTATTGCTCAGTACAGTTATCTATGATTTGGAAATCAAATGTTTTTGACTCTATTTTGGTTCAACTGGAGGGGGACTACAAATCCCAACATGCTAAGAATTTTGGGAATTGTAGTTCAAACCTATCCAGAGGCTACCAACCTGAGGAAGAAAAGTATTACGAGTTTGCATTGTGGATATGCCACAATATTCTTCAATTTTCTTTCTCACATAACTATCCAAGCATGACACCATGTAAACTACAGTGAACTTGGCACAACTCACCTTGTAATGTGCCATGCAAACTCAGAATAGAATTAATTCATGTGTAAGTAAATGATCAATAAAGTCATTGTATGACTAGAATTTCTGATGTTGCATCTCCGGATTAATCTTGAAGCCATCTTTGTACAGGTTCGAGTGAAAAAAAAAAGAAACTGGTGTTTCAATTACAACAGTTCATTTAGTGACTGTACAACAGCATTGAAAAAAAGTGACTTATAACCATTTTTCATACATACACCAGCTGCAGCATTCGCCTTCACTTAACAACTGTGTAACTAGCTTAACTACAATGATTCACTTAAAAACTAACAAGAAAGGACATAAAATGAGGCAAAACTGACTTAACTGTCTAGCTTTTTATATTGCAATATGTATTACGGTATATTGCAATAAGAACAGAAATTTGGGGATGCGTTGTGGTCATAAGTTGAGGACTTAATGTATGCAAGTAAATAAGAAATTATAGACGAGATGAAATGAATAGTCTACACAGAATGTAGTTTCCAAATAGGCAGTAAATTTGCACTTATTACAAGTGCAAAAAGATTGTATAATAGACTTGTTTGTTTAGGAGAAGAATAGGCAAAAGAATAGACAGGGGACATGAATGTATGTGGAGACATTATTTCTGTATGGGCATTTTTTGTTAAATACTTCCAGGTGGAGGAATATCAGCAAGCCTAACATCATTTCCCAGGTACTGATGGTGAGATGGGTTCAGTGAGCTACACTGACGAACAGCTCTGCAGGCTACATTCAGTTCAGCTCTGATCCACAGAGAAAAGAGAAGTATTTAGGGCCTCCCAACAAAAAACTGCCATCACCTGGAAGCTGTCCAAAACTGCTTCAACATCAGAGCTTCCCTACATGGCAATTTATTACAGGGCAGCAGCTTGACATGCAAATCAGGTCATCATGCGCAGACAATTCTGGAGCTTTGAAAATGCAGAAGAAACACTGTAGGGCTTAAGCAACTAGATAAACACAGAAGTCAGATGAAACAAGAGTTGAAATATAAGAATGCAGAAGCCGAAAGGGCTACATGGAAATGGGGAAAATGCTTTAAGACAAAGTGAAAAGACTGGGAGCAAATACATTAAAAGGAGTCAAGAGCAAATACATTTTTAAAAAAGCCAGTAAGGTTGGTATGCAATGAAAAATCTTGTTTATTTCATAATAGGAAAATATTTTCATTCCATTCTTCTCATGTGCTGCATAGTTTAACAACTCATAAACTATGAGGCGCAACAGAAACAGCCATCACTATCTTAATTTGTGCCCCTATTTTGGGGCCAAATAGTCCTAGTATCCAATGCAGCATGGAGGAGAGACCAACAGGAACTCCTTTGACTTCAGATTAAATTGAGAAGTAAAAAAAATATTCTGGAAAAAGGCAATGGTAAATGATTTCCATATTATTGCTGCAACACAGAGGCATCCATAAAGTCACTTAGTCAAGCCCAACTGCAAGAAGACTCTCATCAATTTATATTGTTGTCATACTCAGCACATAACTCAGGATGCTGTACATAATCACTATGGGTAGTCCTTGGGTTACAATGGCAATTGGGATGGGAATTGCCATTGCTAAAAGACTTTATAACGTGCAATGTCACATGTCTGCGCCACTTAGCGATGGCAGTTTTGGCAATCCCAAATTGCTGTTGTGTCAGCGTTCCAGAAAACCCCTCTTTGATGAAAAACTCTGAAGCAAACATCTCTCAAAGTTCTGCTTTATTTGAGCAAGTAAATCTGGGAAAACCTGAATCTGGGAGTTTTGGGTTTTCCCTCAGGATATCAAAACCCCCTCCATCATCAGTCTATCACATGCTCCAATCATCTTCCATGCCATCTCGACACCTTACGCCAACCACTCCTTCTCCAGATGCAGGATTGTCCTGACCTTGACCGACGGGAGGAATGCTATTTTGTCTAGGATCCCCCTCTACCAAATCCCCCCTCCTACTGTCCCACAGTGGAGAAGGTAGCAGTGTGGAAGCCTCCTAATATGGCTTCCAGAGCTGACACAGGGGAGCACCGGAAACTGGAAGAGCAGCTCCCCAATGTGCACGTGCGAGAACACTGGAAACTGGAAGAGCGGTTGCCCGGCATGCATGTGAGTGCCAGGAAGTTGAGCTTCCAGTTTCCGGTAAGCGCAAGCGCACCGGTCACCTGGACTTCTGGTTTCTGACATGCATGCACACACAGAAACCAGCTGGCTGGCACACATGTGTGTGCTGGAACCCAGAAGAGCAACGGGAGATGGCTGGCGTGCCTGGAGAGATGGCTCTGCGTACCACTTCCAGCACGCATGCCATAGGTTCACCATCACTGATCTAGAGGCTCCTTCAGATACAAATGGCCCTAATGCTGCTATCCTTTAAATATGACCTGCTTTTATAATCAGATTTAATCTAAGATGGGATGTGGGCCACTCTGGGAAGGATTTACTGATTTTCAGTAGAAGTTACTACTGTTCTAGTAGAGGACATGCCAATTTCTGTTTCTATTCTGTTGGCTGTCTTAGATCTTTGTTTTTAATTCTGTATGCTATCCAGACTTGTCAACCCAGAAGGTCTCTGTAGAGAGTAATCTGACACATAGAAATATGAATTAATAAATAAGTTAGTAAATTAATAAATACTGCAGGGGTCATTGCAATTTTTTTAGCCAAATGTGGATGGCAGTAGCTTGATCTTGTACATGCTTCTGCAATTGGTGAGAGGCATTTAATGCTTTATGAATGCGTTTTAGCAGCTTGATGGGCTTAAGTAAATTAAGTAATAGGGGTTCAGATAAGATTAGAAACTAAGTGACTGCTACAGCAATTACCGGTACATTAGACCACTTGACTTGGGAATTATGTACAGGTAGTATTCGACTTACAACCATTTGTTTAGTGATTTTTGAAGTTACAACAGCCCTGAAAAAACCTGACTTATGACTGTTTTTCACAGTTATGACCATTGTAGCACCCCTGTGGTCACATGATCAAAATTTGGGCATTTGGCAACTGATATGTACTTATGACAGTTGCAGTGTCCTGGAGTCATATGATCACCTTTTGCAATTTCTGACAAGCAAAGTCAATGGGGAAGCCAAATTCACTTAACAACCATCTTAACCATCATAACAACTGCAGTGGTTTACTTAACAACTGTTGCAAGAGATGTGAAATGGGACAAAATTCATTTAACAACTGTCTTGCTTAGCAATGAAAATTTTGGGCTGAATTGTGGTCTTCAGCCAAGAACATTTTCTGAACCAAATCATTGCGAGATCAAATGCCCCAGATGGTAGAAAGGGATCACAGTCAGAATGGAAAACTATTTCAAGATCATAATTGCCAAGAAGAAGTGTGTTAGGTATCAATTATATAATCCAAAATAGGAATGCTCTTTTGGCCCCAGAAGGTGCATTCTCCTTCCAATCTTGAGAGGGTAAGCCCTTTAAAGTTTGTAAGCAACGTTTAATAGACAAAAGAATTAACTTGCAGCCTCCCGAAGTGATGCATTTGTCTTTAGAATGCTGAGGGCCAGATTGAAATAGCTTGTCTGAGTAATTTTTTTTTTTTTTGCATTGAAGTGGGAAAGGAAATGATTCATCATTGCATGGAACCGTGAAGATGACCTTAGAGAAACCATCCAGAAAGTGTTTAAGATAATAACAGATGCAGAGCATGTGTTGGCCCGAAGGAGGTGGGAAAATATAATTGTAGTCTTCTTGTGGAAGCAGATCTGGTCTACCTCATAGGACTAAAAATCATCAGGACTGCCTGCATTGAGGTCTCTGGCTAAAATCAAGGCAAATGTGGATCTATGGGCTCAGTCCCAATGAAAATTTATCCAATGAACCCCAAGGAGCATTCATTGGGGAGGAATATATACCTTTGTTTTTAGCTCTAGAGAAATGGTCAGGGAAATATTATTTACTATTTAAAATGCTTGGACTTTGGTTACAGTCAGGATCATTATAACTCTAAACACATAATTTAGAATTATAGGAATGAAATTTTACTTGATTGCAATTTAATAAAGATCAACACAGTCTACTGATTAACGACTCGGCATCGAAACAATGGTTCACATCCATCATTTGGAGGCTAGGAACAAAAACGCTTCCTTTTATTTCTGCCACCCACCTCCATAAACACTTGCTGAGCCCTGTGGTTCCTTTCTTTGATTTAAGCAACTAAAGAATCACTTCTTACATACTATAGTTTTCAGACTTTTGACCTAAGCTTGACCTACTGTTCATTCTCACTTTGCATGCCAGCTTATTTTTCATTACTATGATTAAGGATTTAGTTTGTTGAGGTTAATTTATACAAGAGACAGAATACATAGAAACATCACCTTTGCAGTGCCCCACATAAGCATTTCACTTAATGAACTCTTAGCCTATGTGTTAGCTTCTTTCTGCACCATCCATTCATCGGTAGCACAAAGTATCCCACACAGATGGGAGAATCCAAGTTGCTTTTGTTAGCACAAGTAAGTACTTTTCATAGCCATTATATTTTGAATAAATTATTTCTTACTTTATCATTAACAGATGCTGGCACAGCACTTTATTTGTAAAGGAGAGAGATCAGAGTTTTTCAGCTACACTCTCTTGATTATTCAGGGTGTTGAAAGTGTACTGGTGTGAGGCTAAAACACAAAAGAGCAATTTGTTAGCATTTTAAAGGCTTAGATTACAGACTTAGTCCATAACTCTGGATGTTTAGCAAATGAGCTGAGTCAGGGAGTTTTGTTTCATAGCCTGAATTTGTTATACATAAAATCTGAGTAAGTTCAATAACACATCAGTGTATCATTCTCAATTCTCTAAAACACGGATTTCATCTGCTGCCAACCTTGGATATTCTGGATTTGTTTAGCCTGTCTACATCTCTGCTGAGTTTGTGAATTCTTCATCCTTTTGGATTCAAGTTGCTTCAAACGTCTGCTTCTTCCAACAACTGGGTCACTCACTCCATTTCTTTAAGGTCCCCTTCCTGTCACTATCCATCTTTATATTCTGAGGAAAATAAATCTTTCATTATTTAGAATATCATAAAGGACACTAGGATGAATGAAAGGTAAGTCAAAAACACCTGGAATATACACCCTCAACTTTTTAGACTTCGGATGAAGAACATAGAAGCAGATGAAGGAAAGAGTAGACCTGAGAAATTTTTAGTCCTTGAGTCCTATATTGTTACTTAAAGATGGCAAGAGGATTTGTTTGAAGGAATGTTTACCTAAGTTGGTCACTCACAATTTCTAGTCCTGGCTAGAACCCAGTGTGCTAAATGCCTATTCTGAGGGCCTTGACAATCCTATTACAACATTCCTGTGCTCAAATAGGCAAAGGTTTTCCTTTCATTCAATCAATCAATTTCATGATTCATTGGTAGGTTCATGATTTGCAGCAATACCAATTATCTTTCAGGAAAAATATAACTGAAGTGATGGAGGTCAGCAAAACAATTTAAGGTATCTGATTAAATTCAATGAGCATATCATCATTCAGCTAGTGGATACAGTGGGGAAGATGGAAAGGACCATCCTGAAAGAAGGAAGTGCTGACAGAACTCAAGGCCCACTTTTGATGGAGTCAACTTAGATAACTCCAAGCTAACTTGGAAATGAAAACCAGGTACTGAAAAATACACTAATGTGTACCTTAAAATTAGGGAGTAAATCTTGGGCTTCCCAAAGTGTAAAAAGAAATACAGATTTGTACATCAAAAGAATATTTCTGAAAGTTCACCCTGTAGGTTTGTAAGGACCTAGGGAATGTTGAGTGCCTGGTGATGAAAATACTGGATTAATTTATCTTATTGTGACAGCCTTTGTCTATCATCTTATCCTAGATTAGGGTTGTCTAATATTTGCTTGCTGAGGAATTTTGGGAGTTGAAGTCTACAAGTCTTAAAGTGGCCAAAGTTGGACACCCCTGTCCTAGCCTGTCTATTGAAAGAGGGAATACTAAACTTTCTTGTGTTTTTGAATAACCTCTGAACAAACAAAGGAAATCCTACCCTATTGTGTGCTTTGCACATTGTCAGGTATAGTCTGGACTTAGGTTATCTTTATCCCAATCTTTTGTTTTATTAGGCTTTAATTCAGGGGTGGGTTCTACTTACCTTTACTACCGGTTCTGATGATGCACGCATTCGGCGCACACGCATGCTGAATGGGCGCTCCGCGCATGCGTAGCTTTTTTTGGGGGGGGAACCCATCAAAAAAGTGTACTGCGCATGCGTGGAGCACGCAGAGCACCGAAAACGTTAAGTACGGGCGCGCAGGTGGGCCCAGCTCCCCGTCGCAGAACCAGTTCGGTGATGTCACAGCGTCACCACTACCGGATCGTGCAAATCGGCCCGAACCGGGAGCAACCCACCACTGCTTTAATTGTGATCAGGAACTATCCAGTGGTGGGATTCTACCGGTTCAGACCAGTTCAGGTGAACTGTTAGCTCCGACTTTCAGCTGTGAGTGAACCAGTTCTCTCTTTCTTTGAAGTGGACCCACCTATATTTCTGCTTCTGAAGCTCCGCTGATCGGAACTGTAGAGTAGATCGGCGCTCCTCAGCTGTTTTCCTTGCTCTCAGCAATGTGGAAGTTCAGTTTTCTGCAAACTGTGCATGCGCATGCAGCAAAGCGTATACTCAGCAAACTGATTGTTAAACTGGTAGGATCCCATCCCTGGAAGTATCCAAATGCTCAGAAGCTGCAGTATGAGATAAGTAGGACACTGTAAATGTCCTACCTATCTAAATTACCTAAATGCCAATTTTCTATACCCCTAGAGTTTTTAATCCAACTGACCTTAGCTACAAATACAACCAGAAATTGTACTTATAAGATTGATGTCAGCCTTACTAGGTTGACCAGACAGGAAACATGACAGTATGAGCTAATTCTACTTTATTGTAAAACTACATTGTCAAAAGCTTGCAAGTCCGAAAGTACAAATCTCCCACTTTCTCCATTAAAAGTCCTAGAAACTAGGGAGGGTCTCTTCTGAGCCTCTTGCTCCTCCCATTACCCAGCTGCAGGTTATGTTAATTCTTATCTGACCATTCCCTAGGCAGTATTTCGTGTGTCATTTTCCCAAGGTCATTCCCACATACCATTACAGCTTTCTTCTCTCTGGATCGGAGCTCTAGGCCTCGGCAAATCTGACCTGTCATGCATCAGATCCTCAGCCCTGCAAAAGGTCAGCTGTATTGATCTCTCAAGTTGTCAACACTCACATTAAGCAAAGGCTAACAAGACAGGAAGGGAAGAGCGCCAGAACTGCTTTTCATCCTCAGATCCTGGCTCTTATTCCATAGTCACCATTTGTCCACCACGTCCATATAAATCCTAGCTGGATGAACCACCAAAAGAGATCCTGTGCCTGGAAGAACCAAGGGTGAAGATTAGCAAACAATTGCACAGGAATCTCAACCTCTGTTATGTAAAGTGCAGGCTGGTGGGAAAAGGAGATATGTTGAATAGAAGGAGAGCCTTCTCTAATCAGAGACCTTCCAAGTGTGTTGATCTACAATTCTCTCTAGAAAAAGCAGTGCCTGTCCAGGATGTGGCAATGGGACTTATAGTCTGATATACTGTAGAAGGCAACCTACTGGGGAAGGATGGCCTGTGGATAACATAGTAAACCAACAAGAAAGAGATCTCAAGACTTGTCCCCTCCCCCCTCAAGTTTGGACAAGAATGACAAATGCCTCAATTAGTAAGCAAATTTTGCCAATCGATTCCTTGAAGCATTGATGGTCAGGTCTGACCAATGTCCCCAATTATGCCTTATAACAGGCATCCAATGCATAAATATATCTGGCCCTTCCCAACATAGGAGCATTCTTTACCTTTGTTTCTCTTCAAAGCTGAAGACACAGGAGAGACTTCATTGGTTGGATTGTATTACAGTCAGTAGTGGGTTTCTATCGGTTCGCCCTGGTTTGGGCGAACTGGTAGCGGCAGCGGAAGGCTCTGCCCCACCCGCCCAGACATCATCACAGACACTCTGCGCATGTGCAGAAGGTTCTGCGCATGCACAGAAGCGCCACGCGTGAGCTCACAGTTCCGAACCAGTAACGAAGGTAAGTGAAACCCACTACTGATTACAGTCAAGGATCCCTTTGCTTTTTCCTTGGTTGAAGAGGAAAAAATTGTTAAGAGGGACAGGATGCTTCTCTTCCTGCCTAAAATTCAGAATTAAGTCCAATAATATCCCCCAACTACAGATGAATCCTAAAACAAGATGGAAATGCTCTTAAGTGCTCAGATGAAGAAGCCTGAGAAATGGGCTTAGCCCTTAAATTACTAAAATAGACATTTTATGACTGAGCAACTGATAGGATAAACATTCATAGGGGTTGATCATTTTTCTGGGATGAACTTATGTTATGGATCTCAGATTGTTTATTGTTATGGGCTCTTAGCTGCTCAGAGTCATAGTGGTGAGTTGGGTGGCCATGGGGAAGACAGGCAGGCAGGCAGGCAGGCAGAAGGAAGGAAGGAAGAGAGAGAGAAAGAGAAAGAATGTATGTCTTTTAATCTGGGCAGTTTCATAAACAGAGTCAGCTTCTTTATAATGTCTGGATCTCCTGTTCTCTTTGATTATTTGCTTATTTGTACCCTATGACTATCATTAAGTATTGTACCTTATGATTCTAGATGAATGTATCTTTTTTTTAATGTACACTGAGAGAGTATGTGCCAAGACAAATTCTTTGTGTGTCCAATCACACTTGGCCAATAAAGAATTCTATTCTATTCTATTCTATTCTATTCTA
>JANHFM010000573.1:156966-167633 GCA_032468115.1 Grayia smithii | reverse complement strand
ATATTGTATTTATGTATGTGGTTTTATTGATTGTCACTGTTTGTCTTATATTGTGAGCCGCCCTGAGTCCTTCGGGAAAAGGGCGACATATAAATACAATAAATAATAATAATAATAATAATAATGATTGCTGAAGATAAAGAGGGACTACACCGATAGAATCACAGCCTTCCCGTTTTCCCAGGCTTAAGTCATATAAAACCCATTAGATTAGGAACCCAACAACACCCAGATAATGATCATTCTCCCCCATAATGACCCCCTTGATATCTGTCCAAAAGACCATGTTCAAAAGTTCTACCATGTTTCCTTACAATTAAATGGTATAATCATTATTAAGCCATTATTTTACAGTTGCTATATTGTAATACTTATAATGATTCTTGAAGGCAAAGTTTTGTCTGATTCTTTAATACAGTTGGCTGCTGTATTGAGCATTTATATTTCCAGTATTTGGTTCCTATTTTTATTGCACCCAATGATTAATAGATCTACACAGGCATCTATCAGAGGCCATGATATAAGGGCAGCAATGATTTTGGCCTATAGAAGAAGAGTCCTTCATTGAGAACTACCTTGATACCAAATTGGCACTTTTCTCAAACATGAAGTCTGTGCTGGCATTAGAAGGAATGGGGAAGAATTCCAAGTTGAGGAAATCCGGAAAAAAAAATAAGGGAATCATAATTTTATTGCACTCAACTTTTAATAGATCTATGCAGGCATTTGCAATTTGTTTCTTTGTGTTCCTTCCAAAACCCTCAGGTAGCTCTTAGAAGTTTGAACAAAATTTTATTCAAAGCTTTTCAAGCCGAAGGTAAGTTTGCCTTCTGAAACGTCTCCGAAAGAGGCATTCCTAATAGTAGTGATTTCAGTATCTTGGCCAACTAGACAGTTGGTCCTTATGAACTTGGCTTGAGACTCATGGTTTAGTTAGGGCATCTGTCAGTATCTTCACAGCATCTTTCTTATCTAATTTTGTATAGAGGTAAAAATTATGCCAGTGGAAAAGAATATATGTCAGTTGAACTATGGAGTCCTTGCTGCTCTCAGAGCTTGGTTGTTTGCTTGCAGATATTTCATTAACTTGCTAGGCAGTTAATCAGTGCTAGTGAGTCTGGCGTTTGCATACAGTAAAATAAAGCTGATGTTAAAGAAGGAAATGAACAGACCATCCTTTCCAGCAGCCAACACCTAGATAAGCAGAAATTATCACCAGGCAAACAATCAAGCAGAAAACAATAATTACGGAACCAACAAGGAGAAAACCACACTCCCACCAACACCAGCAGGGCAAGCTACTGTATAAGGACCAAACTTTACACTCCCTAGGAATGATTATGTGTAGTTGGGCAACAAAACATCTGCAAGCAACTCAGCAAGCAAGCTCAGGGAGCACCAAGGACTCCATAAAATTATCCATTACAGATCTGTATCCAATACAGATGTCTCTTTTGTCCTATAAGTTATGCATATGTATGTTTCCCACAAAATCTCACAGTTTTAGATCCAGTACTGAATTAAGTTTCTGCCACATACTGCCTGACTTTCTGACAAAGCCTATCCTTTTCCATAGATAGGCCCAATCCTTTCCATTAAAGCCTTGAAACTGTTTGTCTTGTCCTATATAGGGAAAATAAGATTTCTCAGTACTTGTCTAAATAGATAATAAGTGGTATCTGCTTCTTTTTACACTGCCAGTTGGCTCAGCCAAATTTCCAAGGAACATACTTCCCCGGAACATCTGGAAAATGTCTCTCATCCAAACTAACTACATTAATAATAATTAAGCATGACTGCATAGATGCCAAGTCCAGAGCAGAGCTGTGGTTCTAGAGTTCTACCTGACTACCATGCTCCTACAGGTAAGCTTTTCATTTGTCATCAGTCTGAGGCCCAAAGGTCACAAATAGCTTGCCTGTTAACAATAACTATTCAAGCAGTTATTCTGTTTAAACCCCATTGCAAAAATCCTGTTCTCAGAACTAGAATTTGTATATGTCTGAATGCAGTTGCTTTTTCCGTGAATGATACAATGCAAACATTGGAAAACTGCTCTGCACTTTTTCCAGGCATTTGAAGTCATGTGTACAGAAGGAAGGAGCAATCCAGGTCACTGTAAAATGCAAGTCAAGTGTTGCAAGTCAGTTCTGGCTGAGCAATGGAGAAACTTTCCTAAAAGCAGCACGGTGGTGGAATCTAGAAATGAGAGGGGCTTGGCCTCTTCCAACCCTGAAATCTACATTTGTTATGATTTGCTGCTGTAAATATGGGGAACTGTAGTCTAGCACAGACTACAAACTCCTTCCTCCTGTGATTTTTACAATAATATTAAATAGAAATAATTTATCTTCGTGGTATTCATCATCAGCTTATCCCTTATATTTGACTAGGGCATTCCAATTAACATTTATACTAGCCATTCTGGAAAAGTCTTTGTTTCCTTTGAAAAGAGCTGTGCAGTGCCTTAGGGTGAATGGCAAAAAGGCATCAGACAGCCATCACCTTTCCCAGAAATGCTCAGCCACCCTCTGTAGCTTCTAGCCCAATCCCAGGAAAAGGCCTACACTACATTGTTTAAGTGTGGTTTTTTGAAATGCTTCAAAGGAGCTGTCTCTGACTCTTAAGTGCTGAATGCAATATAGACTTGGCCTCTTTTGCTATTAGTTTTACACCCATTTTTTTCTCCTGTAATGTTCATGGACTTGAACTGAATACTGTGTGTACCTTTCCTCCTCTAATGCATCCTTGACCTTCCACTTCACTCCTTGTTCAGAAGTTTCTTCTCTTGGAATTCACATGGGCATTGAAGTAGGTGCTTAAGCTTTGGATCTCTTAGCAGATCCCAGTCAGGCTTAAAAAATCCTTAAAACATCTGCCACTTCTGTTTCTCCTCCAGAAAATAGTTTCTTATGTTATTGATCAGATTTTTTTTTGAGATTATCTAGTCTTAAAGTGTTACTGTTTTCTAGTTTCATTTTAATAACTAAGTCAGGTTCTTACAATCCAGTGTAAAGAGATCTCCATTGCTGCATGTATAACCAGAGCTATTCGGTCAGAAAAAAGATTAGCACAACTTGAAAATCTACATCTAACAAGAAATAACGCAGTTCATTTATTGATCCAAATGCTATGTCTAATTTTTATTTAGACATTGTGCTCAGCTGCAAGAGCCAAGAATTTATTTGTATCATTCAATGTGAATGACAATATACATGAATCCAGTGCAGGAAGAACAGCACTCTTTTTCCTTTCTTTCTTCAGCCACAGGGTTTTAGGTTGGTGGGTTACATTTTTGGTTACAAAACATTTCCCGCTGCTTGGGGACACATTGAATGAGATATTATAAAGTCCATATTATATATTTACAGACAATGGTAAATTCACAATTAAAAATGCACAACAACTAAGGCTCAATGCGAAAGCTTGGTTGAAATCACTTTCTTCCCTGGTTCAATGAATGCACCGAGTTACAGATGTTGCCCCAAGGTGTCTCCCTGCCTAAGTCTGTGTATTTCCAGTGAGCTCAGCACTGGTTTTCTTGGGAGTTGCTGGGCCACTGTATATAAGGCATGTTTGAGAGATGGGCAAGAATCTGCTTTGTACTCCAAGAGATAGTGGTAGCAAGGCAGAAGATAAAACAGGAATAGGTTCTACAAGGAAACTGGAGACTCACTTGAGGCAAAATGAGAAGCTTTGTACCAATTCTGTTCCCTTGCAATCATCATCTCCTTGCTGTGCTCAGAAAGGAATGAAAGGAGATGACTAACAACTAAATGCAGAAGAAAAATCCATGCAGCGGGCATCAGAGGACAACTTTTCATCCCAGATGAAGATAAGTTTCTTGCAGCGGCTGAAGAGAGCCCGTTGGATTTCTCTCCCATCTTTTACTTGTCACAAACCACTTTTTATCTGAGAATGTTTGTACCATTCTAGTGACATCACCTATTTTGCTTCCCTGACCCCTGGGGTAGAAACAATGAAATAACTAAAATGGAATTAAGAAAATGCCATTTGATGTCTATGACTAAGAACTTTGGAAACACCATCCTATACGTAACAGAGCTCTCACAAATAGTAAGACATTCACTTGCTAGTTTCCTGAGCATTTTGGACATTAACAAGAAATGTCACAGTAGCCTACACATTTGCATGCTTCTGTTCCTTGGAGATGCTGCTTTCAGCTTCCTTGCATCTGGGAATTACAGGCTACACACATTCCTATGTTAGTTACCATAGAAGCTGGGAACAGTGGGCAACTACAGCACAGTCTCTTGTGCAATTATGGTCTGAAGGTTTCTCTCAGCTGCATCAAACCATAAATAGTTGAAGGTGCATGGGTCGCCCACAGATGGCACGCTTCCTCCTTCCTCTCTAGGTGATTCAAAGAAAGTTGGCAGTGGTGTGGGTGTGGGTGTGTATGTGTGCGCGCGCACATATATGTCCTTCCCGAGGGCTCCCTCTTGAGCTTATTTGGCAGACTTGCTCGTGGAGATCTGGGCTTCAGCTCCAGCTCAAATTCTGCAGCTCCTCCCTGAGCCACGTGGGGAGAGGCTGCCTGAGCGTATTCAGCAACTTGGATAATTCAACGTTGTGCTCATGGTAGAAATCTGCCAGGAACATGCGGGACTGCAGGGGTCCCAAAAAGAGAGGACCCGTTACTGAAAGGCCACTGACAACTCTCTTTCTCTCTCAATTATAACAGACATGCAGGAATTCTGTGTAGCTTACCGAGGTATCCATCTCTGGGTATTTTCTCCCTTTACTCTTCCCCAGGCATTTAGTCTTTCCTCCATCAAGCAGCTGGCACCAAAATCCCTTTGCGTCATCATACCTGAAAAGGGAACTTACTTTATACAGGCCTTTAATACACCTGTGCTTTAATCTAGAGTGCTAAGAAGGTTAACTAAATATCTTCCTAATTTTCCTTTTCTTTCAGTGCCTAAAAATGATCTGTTTGGGCAATGATCTTGCTATCTCTCAGAACAAAGCCATCACCAGCTTTATATTACAGGAAGTAAAATGAAACACAACTGATCTCCTACATTTCAGGATGGCTCTGCCTCCCTCTGGATAAACTGTGTCCTTGTGGGTCGAGGATGCTGTGAATCTGGTACGGGAGGGAGGGAGTCCTTGGCAGAGCTAATGGGGTCTCCAAGGCAAGGCATCCCCTTTGGCAGGAAGCTCTGCGAGATCTAACCTGATCACTGCCTATGGAACCAGAGGGAAGAAGTCCCTCCTGGGCATCCTGGCTCTCTACAGGAATCCTCTTAGGCTCTTCATCCTTGGTACAGTTTACTTATTGAAAATAATTTATGCATCCTTGCTGTCCTTTTCATGGCAGCTCAAATAAAAGCAACAAAGCAAAAGCAACGATTTCAGATGAATGAAAGCAGCAGGAAAGGTGAGTGAAAGTGGTGTCGGCAACCCAGAACATAACAAAGGCAGCAATACATAAATCTCTGCATTTATGCTAGCAAGAATTGCATCGGGATGGGTAGCTTCTACCTCCTTTCTTGGTGCCAGCTAGCCTGCCCAACTTGTCTTTTTTGTTCCCTTGAATTAAAATAAATGGGAACCACATGCTGCAAAAGAAGGGGGCAAAAGAAGGGGACTCTTGAGCCCCAGAGGCATTCCTGAAAAACAAATGTGTCAGTCTGTCTAGATTAAGTTGAGCTGTGGCAACTGGACTTATTTTCTTGGTTTGAGATATATTGCTGCCCATCCAAGCAGCTGCTTCAGCCAGAACAAGTCTGCAATTTGGGAAAGAAACCCTGGGGTGGGAATGCCCCTAAGAATGTTAGGAGTTGGTACATTCCAAGGACTTTCTGCCTATTCAGATCCCCCTAACCAATTTGTTCAGGCTGAAGAAGCTGATTGGACGGGCAACAAAACATCTCAAACCAATAATAAGCCCAGTTGCCATAACTCAAGTTGCAGACAACCCTACTTGGATGACTGAGAGTCTTCACTGACGTGAGGGGTGTGAGTGTTCATTTGCCTAAGAGGGGAGAAAAAGGCCAAATGGGGAAATGGGGGGATGGGCTGGTGAGCCAGCAGGATTAATGCAGAGGCAGTTTACTCTCTGTTTTCTGGAAAAGCCTGGCCCTCCCTGCAGCCCCTGCCCACCATTTGCTATCCAGGCAAGAGCTCCAAGGCAGCAGCTGGGAGAAGGGAGCCTCTCCGTATCTCCCTTTCAAAATTCACAGCTTGTCCCTTGGCCTTGAGAGATGCCCACTCTCAGCTTCCTCTATGCAGGCACTGACTGAAAATAGACTGAATTTTAAGAAAATGCCTTTCAAGACTGTAATTACAGAGATGGTATTTTTATTCAGTAAGTCCCCTTTAACTGTACACTGAAGCCTGATTCAGAGATAAGGAATCCCCAGATGGCAACAAGCTCGGATGTTGTTGTTTAACTGCCACCATTGAACCTGGTTTGATGGGACTATAAAGAGGGCAGTGAGTTGCCTCCCTGCCAGGCCTTGGCAAACAAGCCAACACTGACTGAAGTGGGAGCCATTAACAAGTTCCTGGGCTTCACATCCTCTTTTTCTCATTATGTGGAAACGGGAAGTGTGATAAAACAAACCAGAAATTCTATGAATCTAGAGAAAGGATTATACTTTGTTGGCCTAGAAGTGCTCTGTTCAAATCAGGCCACACAGGGAAATTAGCTTATAAGTAGCTGTCACACAAATGTATACGTTTTTACAAAGATTTCAAGACAAAGTGCCTCCATGCAAATGGAGAATCCTTACTTTAGTGCTTGTGTGTAGTTGAGCAGTGGTGTAATTCCCAGAAACCGTTGAATGCTGTCCATAATGGGAGAGGGGCTGTGTCGAAGCTCCTGCCCATCAACTACCAGAATCTAAATGGAAGGAGAAATGGCCAAAGTTCTCAGTAAATCTAATCAACCTTTGCATCCGTGAAAGAAACTTTTAGTACAACCTGTAATCCTGCCAGACTGTGACCTTCAATAATCTTTACCTATGTCCTATTTGTAAATAAGGAGATTTGGACTTAAGTAACAAGCCCTATACAGGGTCTGGCATTGTGCCTTTACTGACCCAACACTTGCTGTGCTTGTTGAAAAAGGATGTGAAGACGTAGAAGTTCCTTTAATAGCAACTGCAGTAACGGCGGTACCTGTTGATCAACCTTGCATGCTAGCTAGAAAGTATTTTGGCTTTTTACTGAACTGCTTCAACTACTGATATTTTAGGGCTTCCCTACATTGGAACCGCTGCAATGATTTCAGAGCCCTTCCCAGCTTCATGAGGACATAAAGACTTCTTTGGAAGTTCATGCAGGTCTCTTGATTGGGGCATGATTCCCTTTCACAAACCTGCATCAGGAAGAAAATGTGTGGGTGCGTATTTCTTCCTAGGGGAGGGAGCCTCAAGTGCCCCACTAGCTGTAGTCTCATTGACTGGAATAATCAGCTCAATTGATCCCTTCAGGAGAACAGGTTGTTGTTGGCCTTCGTAAGCTTTTTCCAACAGAAAACGTAATTTGGCTCAATGTGTTCAATGATAACATGGCAAACTCTGGGAGTTATTTGTTTAATAAACAACTCACTATATATTTTAATAGGACTTAGGTAAAACATTTACAGCACTTCAGGATTAGGGATGGTTCAAAAGGGCTGACAATGTTCTCTCTACAGCAGTGGTTCTCAACCTGTGGTTCGGGACCCCTTTGGGGGTCTAACAACCCTTTCACAGGGGTCACCTAAGACCATCGGAACATGTCCAATGGTCTTAGGAACCAAGACGCTGCTCCTCTATCTGTCTCCAAGTGAGTCTAATAGGTCCTATTTCCAATAGGCGCCGTAGACTCTGATTTTCGTTAGGTGTGGGCCATTGCGCTTGTGAGAAAAGTTGAGGAAACACCTGCCTTTCAGATATTTACATTACAATTCATAATAGTAGCAAAATTACAGTTATGAAGTAGCAACGAAAATAATTTTATAGTTGGAGGTCACCACAACATGACGAACTGTATTAAAGGGTCGCGGCATTAGGAAGGTTGAGAACCACTGCTCTACAGCATATACACAAAATCTCCCCCGAGACTTGTAGAGTATTTCTGCATGATGCATATCACTTTAATGATATTTCCTGAACGAAGAATCAACATTATATGGCTGGACAGACATAGCAGATATTTCCTAATTATATCTGGTTACCAGACGATTACACTTTCTGTTTCCCCCCATCTTCTTGAAGGAGGTGGTTGAGAAATTCCTTTCTCTTATATATATAATGATTCAGCTAGTAAGAGAGAGACCAGAATTTTCTATAACCAGGGTTTGCTTTAATGATGAAGGTCAAAAGTTCAAGAAACTCTGCTTCTTCAAAGCTTCTTTCCACTCTGGGAGGAAATCTCTGAAACCTAGAAAGCCAGCAAGTTTTTAATAGTGCGCTATCTAAGTAGTTTTTATTCTTCTTGAATATCTCTTTGCAAGAGAGACCTTTTATAAGACTCACAAAGAGATATTCAAGAAGAATCCTGGTTTGTTTGTGCAAATGAACGTTAACACATTTTGAAAAGGTTGCTCAGTATCAGTTTTAGGGTTCGCCTAAATTGCCTTCAAACACAAGCTAGATCTTGGAAAAAAAATGGTTGTACCTGTCCTGATGGAAAATATGTTAGCCATCTCTCCAGATGTGTTGAATATAATCCAGGATTCAGACAACGACTCTGTAGACTGTGCAGCTCTTGAGGGGCCTGGGGTCCAGCAGAAATGGTCTGGTAAAAGGTGTAGTTAAGTGCCACAGGGTCATTGTGAGCACGTTGATGCTGCAAGTGTGAAAAGTGAATTAAGAGCATAAAATTCTGCTTTTCCCAATTCAAAAGGCAGCCAATACCTAAAATTTTACCTATGCAGCCTGGCCTTTCTGAGTTACCTGATACCAAGAGTAGGCTCGGTCAGCAGGGTTGATAAGGACAGCAATGATTTTGGCCTGTGGAAGAAGAGCTGCACTTCGTTTAGGGACTACCTCGGTATCAAAGTAATTGGCACTTTTCTCAAACATGAAGTCTGTGCTGGCATTAGAAGGGATGGGGAAGAATTCCATGTACCTGTCAAGTTGAGGAAATCAGGAAAAAATATGGAATCATAATGTTGGGGATGGGTTTAATTAGAATTGAGAAATTTCTTACTATACACAAGAAGCTTGCAGGCACTGACAGAGTACACACAAACATTTGCATCGTCCTGGCAGGAGTCTCTGCCCTCCCTCATGCTGGAGACGCCATGTTCTGATTCAACCTGGGATGCATTGAAGTCTGCCTTATGGGGAACAATACAAACACTAGCCTCTCTGAAGACTGTCTTGATCAATTACTGCAGTGTTTCTCAATCTGGCTGGGGAAATTCTAGGAATTGAAATCCACACAGCTTAAAGTCATCAAGGCTGAGAAACACCAATCTAGTCATTTCTTTATGAACTGGTAAATGCAGATGGTTAAATTAACTACTCTAATCAAAGACCGGATTTGTTTCTACTTGGTAGCCACTTCTGAATTTTTGTACTTGAGATGGGAAAAAGCCGAAACGTTGCTGATTAGATACGTTTGTGATGATAGAAATGGCTACTACCAGTAGTGGGTTGCTCCCGGTTCTGTCCGGTTCTTAGAACCAATAGTAAAATGGGTGGGAGGCTCCGCCCACCCTCCCTGACATCACCAGGGGGCAATCTACATATGTGCAGAAGTGCATGAGCGAAGCAAGCGTCCCCGCGCATTCCCATTGTGAACGGTTAGTAAAGGTAAGTGGAACCCACCCCTGGCTAGTACATATTAAGTATGTTAAAGTAAAAAGTTGAGGACGTAGTGTTATTATTTTATTATACTGCACTAGAAAGAATCAGAAGTCAAGGCTTTCTTTTTTCCCCCTTTCCCTTACACTTCTTTCTTTACTCTTTTCATTTCCCCATCTTCCCACTATTTTCATTTTTGTTTAATAAAAGTTTAATAACATTATTTTTTTAAAGAAATGATGATAGCAAATCAGCAACCAACACAAGCATCCTTGGACTAATTAAAAGTTAGCAGTGTTATATAACATTTGAAGTTAACATTGTTTTATACAACTGGCTGAACGCTGGAACAAGAATAAGCTGCTAGTGCGAGGGAGAACCATGGAAATGCAAGAGGATGTGGAGAATCTTGGCCCAGCTTTTTGACCAGGGTTAGAAAGTCCAAGCTAGGCAGGTTCCAGAGGCTCTCAGAGACAATTCCATAGGAATCCCAGCACGTACCAATCAATTCCTTTGTGATAGTTGGGTCCATTAAAGAACTGGATCTCTTCGAAGGTGGAGGGGCTTGGGAAATTGCTAGTCACAGCTGGGTGCATGGAGAGAAAGAAATGCACAGCAGTTGTTCCTGCAACAGAGAAATAAGAGGAAAACAAAAGCTTCATCAGGGTTATGTTGGGTTTACGTCAGCCATAAATAACTGAAATATCTGCTGGTTCCAAATAGAATAGAATAGAATCAAATTTTATTGGCCAAGTGTGATTGGACACACAAAGAATTTGTCTTGGTACATATGCACTAAGTGTACATAAAACAACAAGATACTTTTGTCAAGAATCATAAGGTACAACACTTAATGATAGTCATAGGGTACAAATAAGCAATCAAATCATATTAGGAAAC
>JANHFM010000573.1:103522-119835 GCA_032468115.1 Grayia smithii | reverse complement strand
CAACGTTACCTTTTCCATCACGCTGCTACAGAGCTCAAGGAGTGGGATATGCCCAAGCTAAGCATCCCCAGGGGGGGAAACTGTCTCAGAAGGCAAAACAGAAGAAGGAAGACATGTTGGAGCACACACCTGCCAAAAGCTGCATCAGCCGATGCATACTTGTCAATCTTATAGTTCTTGATGAATGAGGACGGATTCTTCCAAGTGGCCGCCCTACATATGTCTAGCAATGATGCCTGGGAAGCCCAGGCCACTGAAGTAGCTGCGCTCCTGGTCGAATGAGCCGTTATATTGCCTGGCCTGGGCTTACGCTGAGTCATAAGCAAGAGATATGCATGCTTTGAGCCAACGGCTGATGGTAGAAGAGAGGCCTTCACTCAAGGGAGCGCGGTTGAAAGGACACGAACAGAGCCTCGGTACGACGAAACGCAACTGTCCTCCAGAGATAACGTTTGAGAGCCTGTCTGACGTCCAGGGTATGCCACTGTTTTTCAAGCCGGTGTACCGGTTTGGGGCAAAAATCCGGGAGAATTATCTCAGCAGCCCTATGGAACCGGGTATTGACCTTGGGGAGGAATGTAGGATCCAGATGGAGGGCCGCTTGGTGAGGACGAAAAATGCAAAGATCCTCTTTGACCGATAGAGCGCCAAGCTCTGAGACCCTTCTTGCCAAAGTAATAGCCACCAGAAAGGAAACTTTGAAAGTGAGCAGACGAAGGCTGATTGAACCAAGGGGTTCAAATGGAGTTGAGGTAAGAGCACGCAGAACCAGAGAGAGATCCCAGGAAGGAAATCTGTGGAGGACTGTAGGCCGGAGATTGAGGGCGCTCTTGAAGAAATGGCGAACCTTCGGGTGACAAGACATCGAGGAATATCCAGGACAAGGAACGACAGTGGCTAGGGCCGACATCTGCCGGCGGAGGGTATTGACCACCAGGCCCTTATCCAGACCCGCCCTAAGAAAGGTTAACACTTGCTGAACAGAGGCCAAGGTAGGATGCAGATGAAGAGGCCAGCACCAGGAGCAGAAAGCAGCCCACGTGGCTTGATAAATGCGGGCGGTAGAAGGCCTGTGGGAGGCTTTGGCTACTAAATCAGGGAAATCATCCTCCTTCAGAGTCTGGAGCTCAAGTGCCACACGGTTAGATGTAACCACCCGGGGTCTGGGTGAACGAACTTCCCTTAACGCAGGAGAACTGACTCCTCCGGAATTCTCCATGGAGGTGAGATAGACAGGGTCATCAGATCCCCGAACCAGACCCTCCTGGGCCAGAAAGGGGCCACCAGCAATATTTCTGACCTCTTGGCTATCAACTTCCTCACAACCCTCGGAATGAGAGGAAGAGGAGGAAATGTGTAGAGGAGCCCGGGGGGCCACCGACTCCTCAGAGCGTCTACTCCCTCCGTCCCAGGAGCAGGAAACCTGGAGAAGTAATGGGCAAAGAGGTCCACCACCGGCATCCCAAAGCAACGGGTCAACTGGATGAACAGATCGCGATGAAGTTGCCACTCGGAATTGTCCAGCGTCTCTCTGCTGAGCCAATCGGCTTGAGTGTTGGCTGCGCCTGAAATGTGTTCTGCCTGGACCAACAGAACGTGGCGTTCCGCCCAGAGATCCAAGGCCTGGGCTTCCCTCATGAGCATCCTGGATCTCGTGCCCCCCTGACGGTTCACATGGGCCTTGGCTGTGATGTTGTCTGTTAACAGAAGAACGTGACGACCCTGGAGCTGATGCCGGAAGTGTCGAAGGGCAAGATGGATTCTCCGGAGTTCCAGCCAGTTGATGTCCTGGCGACCAACGTCCCTGGGCCACCAGGGGCCCCAGGTGAGCTCCCCAACCATGAAGACTGGCATCCGTGGTCACAGTAACGCGCTCTGGATCCATAAACAGGGAGCCCTGCCGGAGGGCCCGGGAGGTCCACCACTTCAAGGATGACCGCACCGAACTGGGAACCACCAGTCGTCTGAGGGAGTTGCTGGATCAAGACCGTTGGCTCGGTAACAGAAGCCACTGGAGTTGACGGGAGTGCAAGGAGGCCCAAGGAACGATCCCCAAGCAAGAGATCATCTGGCCAAGAAGTTTGGACAACAGGAGCACAGGGGAGGACCGCCGAGCCAGAACCTTCCTGACGGAGGCCATGATGTTGAGGGCCCTTTCCCGGGACAGAAAGACCTTGCAAGCTCTTGAGTCGATCCTTGCTCCGAGGTGAGTGATGGACGTAGAGGGAACCAGGTGACTTTTTTCCAGGTTTATGGTGAAGCCGAACTCCCGGAGGATACGAATGGCATGACCTATGTCGGAGATGGCGCCTTGCGGAGTAGACGACTGGATCAAGATGTCATCTAAATAGAACTGGGCGCGAATGGGAACCAGTCTGATATGCGCTGCTACCACCTCGAGGAGCTTTGTGAAGATATGGGGAGCAGATGAGAGGCCGAACAGTAGAGCACGGTATTAGTAGTGGAGGTCCTGGAAGCAGAAACGCAGAAACCATCTGTGCGATGGGCGAACCAAAATGTGAAGGTAAGCCTCTTTGAGATCTACTGAAGCCAGTAGATCTCCTTTCCGGACGCAGGCTAGGATGCTGTTCAGGGATTGCATCTTGAACCTCCTGTATTTGATGAAACGGTTCAGCTGCTTGAGGTCCAGGATGGCCCGGTGACCCCGACTTCTTTGCTACCAGGAACAGCCTGGAGTAAAAACCCCTGGTGAGGGAGAGGAACTGGTTCGATAGCCTTGATCTCCAGAAGATGCGAAACCTCTTGTTCCAACAGGGATCTTTCCTGAAGATTGAGATGTCTGGAGCAGCGAATGAATCTTGGAGGGCGGGGGATATGAATTCTATGCTCAGACCTAACAACACGGTTTGAACGGCCCATAGATCCGAGGAGTTCGCTTTCCAGTGGTGAGTGAAGGCGGAAAGCTTGCCCCCCACGGGAATGGAGCCGGAATAGTCACTTGGATCTGCGGAAGGGCCAGCCCCTAGGGGTGTCCTGAGGATGAAGAACGACCTTGGTCACAAAAGGAATAACGTTCCTGGGTTCTGTCCGAATATTGGAAGCCTCTTGAAAAGGAAGAAGAAGGAGAATGTGACTCACATGGGGGGAAGGATGAACGGCAGTAGGGTTGGAAATACCTGCGTTCAGACCTGCGGTTGGAAGAGGGAAGGAACTTCCTCTTGTTTCAACCTTCAATCAGCAATGGTTCCAGGGCCTCGCCAAAGAGAGACCCCCCTTGAAAGGGGACAGATGATAAGTGAGTCTTAGAGCATAAGTCAGATTGCCAGAGGCGGAGCCATCCCAAACGACGAGTGAGCACGTTAGAAGCCAGAGCCCTAGAAGAGAACTTGGCTGAATTCATGGTGGCATCAGCCGAGTATTCAAGAGCCGTAATAATCTTGTTAATATCTTGCTGCAACCGTTAATCATCTGGGGAGATGCGAGCTTGAAGTTGCCTGAGCTATATTAGAGAGGTCCTGTTAAAGAATGAAGCGGCCAAGGCTGCCTTAATAGACCAAGCCACCGCATTATGGGTCTTACGACAGGAGAGCTCAGCCTTCCTGTCCTCAATCTTGAGGACATCCGCTGCATCTGATGAGATGAGCGACGAGGAGGCCAGGCTTGCCATAGGAGGATCTACCTTAGGTAAATGTAAAAGATCCTCCAAATCACTCTCCATGGTGTACAACTTTTTATCGGCACTGCTGGGAGCAGCCATGGAAGCAGGATGGGACCACTGTCTTTTGATGATATCTAGAAACATTTTGGGGGCCGGGACAGCATCTTGCTCTGTCACCAGCTCTGTGAACAGGAGCTGAGTTAGATCTTGAAGAGCAGAGGAACCTTCAGTCTGCTGCCTAGTCCCCATGTTGACAGTTTGCTTGGCCTTGTGCAACAACAGCTTGAAGTTCTCAATTTTAAAGAGACCCGTAGCTGGAGCCCTAGGAGGAGAAAGATCCTCGTCCTCAGAAAATAAAGGGGTATCAAAATCCTCCCACTCAGCGAAATATCCGCCGCTGAAGGGAGAAGAAGAGCGAGATCTGGAGTCATCTGAATAAGCGGCCTCTCTAGCTTCCTTGCTGCTTTGGAGATGTTCTGATGTTGAAGGCTTGGGCGGCTTGAAGCCACGCCTGTCCAAAGCAACCTCAATGCCCTGAGATTTGGATTGAGAGATGAGGTCACAGACAGCCTTGGACAATTGGGGCTGCTCCTCCATAGAGGGGCGAAGGCCCGCAGCAGTGGGCGTGAAGGTGGCTGAGGGAACTCCACTGCGAGAGGCTGAGGAGTCTTGATGGGAAGCCAAGACCTGAATCTCACCTGGAGCTAGTGAGGCACAAGGTGCATGGAACTGAGCCCTGGTGGTAATGATTACAGGAGATGCAATGGGAGTAGATGTAGAAGAAGCTGCAGCTTGTTTCTGTGCTCTTGCAAAATTCTTTTCTAGGGCTTTATGTCTCCTGATTGCATGTTTCTCACTGGAAATGGAGCCTCTGACTGAAGAAGGATTTTTGGTAGATTTAGAGGCTTGATTAGAATTGTGAGGCTTTTTGGCTGCAGGAGGAGGAGAGACAGATGCTAATGCCCTGGGAGGAGAATTTGAAGCCAGGGGTGGGGAGGGACTCAAGCCAGCCATAGTGAGAAATAAGGAAAAGCCCTCTAGTAAAGGCTCAGGACTTGTTGATAGAGGTTGCCAGGGAGAAATCAGTCTAATTCAAATTAGCCTCTTCTAGCCCTATAATGATAGTCAGGCCCTCCCATAAGGAACCAGAGCACCACCGATAATAATTCAGACCACAATAAGAATAGATCAGAGGCCTGGCACTACGGAACCTGCTTCTCCACAACTCTTCCTCCTGGTGCAGTTAGAGCAATAGATTGAATGATAATCAGAAATTGCCTCACAGGCCCGTCAAAACGGAGCCTAGGGCAATCTGGACGCTCAGGTGGTGAAATGGGGAGAGACCCGTCAAAACGGAACCTCCTGCTGCCCGAAACGCCAAACTCATGGTTTTTGAAGAGAAGAGAGGCCGATCCAATGTTGAGAGGCCTCAGGAAGGTAAAGTAGGCCCCAAACTTGAAGAAATGATCTTCGCGCCAAAACAAAATGGCACCCGCCGTTCCCTGATGAAGCCGGAGCCAGGAGATCTGAGCTCCTATCAGCTGTGGAGCGGCAGATCGGTGGCAGCAATAAAAACGCTGGGTTGGGCTGTGATCTGGAGCCCTGAGGCTGTAGAAGGCTCCATTGAAGTCAGGTGAGGGGGGAAAAAAACCACTCCCCTGAGAAACACACAAAAATAAGGAAAGGCAGAAGAAATGAGAAGGGGCAAATGAAAGGAGGAAGGAGGAGGTGAATGTAGGTTAGGAAAACAAAAAAAAATATTCTCAATATAACTCCTAATAATAAAGGCTAAGAAGCCTAAATAACTCAATCAGTGGAAGGAACTGCTAGCCAAGGGACTGAGTTATTTTAACTGGAGTATTCAGGAAGGAGGAGGGGTTTTATACTCCTAAAACTCAGTCTCTAGCCAATGGATGGCAGTTACAACTCACTCCTTGAGCTCTATAGCAGCATGATGGAAAAAATTATGATTTAGAATCAAAATCAGAATAGAGCTGGAAAGGACCTTGAAGGTCTTCTAGTCCAGCCCCCTGCCCAAGCAGATCCTATACCATTTTAGACAAGTGACTTATCCAGTCTCTTCTTAAAAACCTCCAGTGATGAAGCACTCACAACTTCTCTGAAGGCAAGCTGTTCCAACTTCCTTACTGTTAGGAAGTTTCTCCTTAATTCCAGGTTGCTTCTTACCTTGATTAATTTCCATCCATTGTTTCTTGTCCTGCCCTCTGGTGCTTTGGAAAATAAATTGACTCTCTCCTCTTTGTGACAGCCTCTCAAATACTGGAATACTGCTATCATGTCCCCCCCTAGTCCTTTTTTTCTCTAAATAGTCAAACCCAAATCCTGCAACCGTTCTTCCTATGTTTGAGTCTCCAGGCCTTTAATCATCTTAGTTGCTTTTCTTTGTACTTTTTCCAGTCTCAACAGCTTTTTTGTAATTTGGGAACCAAAACTGGATGCAGTATTGCAGGTGTGGCCTTTATAAAACGTGACTAATACTTCACATGACTTTGATTCTATGCCTCTATTTATACAACCAAGGATTGTATTAGTTTTTTTGGCTGCTGCTGCACACAGCTGGCTCATATTTAAGTGATCGTCCACCAGGACTCCAAGATCCCTCTCACAGTTACTGTTTTTGAGCAAGGTTTCACCTAATCTGTACTTGTAACTTTGATTTTCACTGCCCAGGTGTAAAACCTTGCTTTTCTCCAAATTAAATTTCATTTGTTGGATAGGGCCCATTGTTCAAGTCTGTCAAGATCTTTTTGGATCCTAAGTTTGTCTTCTGGAGTGTTGGCTATTCCTGCCACCTTGGCGTGTAATAGGAATAGGTCTCTCCTGCCTTGGAAAGAGGGATGATCAAACTGATAGGTATTACACATGCACTAAACCCCAATAGAATTATTATACTTCTAAATGAAAATAAAAATGGCTTCCTTAAGTAGGAACAATTGTTCAATTGTGAAGGAACAGTCTGAGCTGTTTCAATAAGAAACAGGATGTAATAATTTTAGATAGAAACCCAGATGACACTTTTGTTCCTGTTTAGAATTGCTTGCCATTATATCAATTAATCATTAAAAGGTTGTTTACATTGCCAGGTTATCCCTGATTGCTCTAATACCTGCAGCTAACCTGGTCTTGGGTTGATTTGCTGATGACAAATGTCAAGATAACAAAAGATTAAGAGATGTTGCCTTCCCTGGACAAACAATGGATAAGTAAATACGATTGCCTGATTTACACACTTTGAATGGTCCTCACCTTCTCTCATACCCCCTACAACATTTTGGAAGCTTCCAAAATGTTTAAAATGAAGTGTTAGGTCCCACCACTGATATTGCAGACCATAGTTTATACAACCACAATTAATGAGTTTGTAGAATTAAGCCCAAACCAAACCAGCTATAATATACTCTCAGCATCATCTAATCTACTCCAACCATCTTTACCAATGCAATATATTTATTTATTTAAATTTATATATAAATTTAAATATACGGCTAAAGGACTCTCTCTGCTTGGGGATAGTTCCTCTATCAACCTTCCTGGATGCAAAAACTCAACCCTCCTCCACTGAAAAGTAAATCACAAATGAAATGTGCCCATGAATTTTCAAATTATTTGCTTTATATTCTACGGTTACAGAACTTCAATAAAAAATTAAATTAAAAAAGATTTCCATTGATTTCAAAGAGACTTTTTATCAGCACAAACAGGGAACTAGGTAAGAATTGTGAGGAGAGGAGCAGAATTATCTGTTTTCTGCCTACCTAATGCATTCAACTGGCCTAACAAATTTACAGCTTGCATTCAAACACTATAAATGGAAATGATAAAAAGCACTGATGAAGAAAATGGTAAGAGCATACATTATTATAAGGCCCAGGGATATGTAATGTCTTCATTGTATAAACTGGCATTCACAGAAAATCACTCTGTGAAAATCACTCTTCTAATTTACAATTAGAAGCAAGTACATACAATAATTATTTCTCCAGCCAGTATATATTATTATATAAGAGAAATAACTGCAGGAATTGACCAACCCTTGAAAATTGCTGGTATTTTCAACTGCAAGGTGGATTTCTCTCTTGATGAGCAAAATTCTCATCAACATGTATCTGAAAGAAATTAGCATTTAAATTAGAGTTGGACAGCCTATAGCCCATGAACTACATACGGTATATACAAAAGAATACCAGAGCTTTCTAGAATGATATTTCTTTTTGTGAATTTCGGGAGTTTGATGACGTTTCTTGGGATGATAATGAAGATTATGATGATATGGCAGAAATAACAAACATGGATGGGAACAAAGAAAAAGAAGAAAAAGAGGTATTCACTCACACTCCTAAAAGACCTGGGTGAAGAACCAGATCTTTCAGGTGCTTCAAAAAAAGCAGTAGGGTGGTGGTTGTTCATTCCAGAAGGCAGGCATTGGGACAGAGAAGGCCTGCTTCCAGGCTCCCAGTAGACAGCAATGTTTAACTAACAGAATCAGAAGCACAACCCTACCAGGTTGGATTGACTGGGCATATACTATAGCAGGGCTCTCCAACCTTGGCATCTTTAAGCCTGGTGGACTTCAACAAAGTCCAGCAAAGCTGGCTAGGGAATTCTGGGAGTTGAAATCCACCAGGTTTAAAGTTGCCAAGGTTGGAGACCCCTGTACTATAGGACAGTGGTCTCTAACATTTCTGGCTCTGTGGAGCAATAACAGCGTCCGTGGGTGATGCTTGCGGGAGGGGATAGTTTTGCACATGCAAATGCAACTTCCTGAGCTTGCCCGCCACTTGTGTGGACTGGTTTTCCATGTGCCACGGAACAGTATTGGTCCGCAGACTGGGAGTTTAGGACTTCTGCTATAGGAGACAGGCAATCTCTCAGGCACACAGGACCTGAGTCATGTAGGCCTTTATAGATAGTGAGCAGCACCTTGAATTGCATTCAGAACCAAACTGGCAATCGGTGCAGTTCATGAAGCAGAGATGTTACATGAGCATAGCAAAGCATGCTGTTCACTGCCCAAACCACTGCATTCTGGACCAGTAAAGCTTCTATGTGGTCTTCAAAGGCAGCCCCATTTAGAAGATGTTACATTAATGAAACCTCCAGACGATCAGGGCATGAGTAGAAATCTGAAGGGCCCCTGAATCTAGGAAAAGGTGCAACTGTACACTAGATGAAGCTATGCAAAAGCCCTCGTGGCCACAGCTGTCATCTGTCATCAAGCAGGAGCACAGAGTCCAGGAACACCTCCATCCAAGGTCAAAGATGCAATATCTCCAGCTGGCTGAATCTGTGTCAAGCATGAACAAGCAGATCCACACAGCTTCCTGTTCTGTTCCCTAGGACAGAACCTCAGCAGCCCCATTTGGCTAGTCCAGGATAAGAGAGATAATTGGATATCAACAGTACATGAAGATACAAAACTGGCAGATGATCTCACCCAGTTTCATGTAGGTGTTGAAAAGGAAGGGAGACAGAATGGTTGAGGCACCCTGAGGCCTAGAGAATAATCTCTTCCCTACCAAAATCGACTGAAACTAACCATGGAGAAAGGAAGACAATTCCTATAAAAGTCTGCTCCCAATCCCCAATCTATTCAGACCAACTTTCCCATTTTGGGAGGTTTATGGGTCAATAGCTACTAGGCAAGAGTAAGGATAAAATCTTATATACTCCTTATTCAATTTATATAAAACAATCATGTAACATAATTAATCAAATAATAGGTGAGGAAAAACTTTATGAAAGCCACTTCTATGGTGAATTGGTTCAATAGTGACTAATACAGTAATAGCAAACCTTTCTGGCACTGAGTGGGTTGAGCACCAAAGGCTGTGCGGAAACGTTGCATGCAGTCAGGGCTGCACTCCGGAAAAGCCAGGTTCTAGCACGCATGCGCGCCTGGCGATCAGCTGGCCGGTTTTCAGCACTGCCACACCCACGAAGGGATTGTGCTCAGTAAAAGCCAAACTTCCAGGTTCTGGCGCACATCTGCACCCAACAATCAGCTGGTTGGTGCGCATTCGGGCACCGGTTTTCAGCACTGCCGCATGCACAAAGGGCAGCTGATTGTCATGTGTACATGCGCACCAGAAACCCAGAAGACGAATACGCAAGGCCAAGTGTGCCGGGCGACATGGCTTCCTGTACCACTTTGGGCACGGGTGCCATAGGTTCGCCATCACGGGATTAATAGATCATTGGTACAGTACCCTGTTTCCCCCAAAATAAGACATCCCCTGATAATAAGCCCAATCAGGCTTTTGAGCGCATGGCAATAAGGTCAAGCGCTTATTTCAGGGTTCAAAAAAATATAACACAGGATCTTATTTTAGGGGAAACATGGTACTAAATAATGAACCTGATTAAAATTAGGCAAGGGTCTAAAACAGGAACATCTAACTTCCATTGACTTGTGAGAGACATACAGGTTTGAGTTGCCTCTCAAAGACTGTGCCGGAAGACCATTAACGGACTTTAGAAGTGAGCCTTTCTGATGCCCTATGAAATATCTTTTCCCTCGAGATCTGCCATGCCTACTTTTTAACTTTCTTGAAAGTCCGTAAAAATCTGTCTTTCCCCAGGTGCTGGGATAGAGGCCACAGTGAAAGGAAGGTGTTGTGGTCTGCATTGGGGAAATTTAGTTGTGTTTTCAGGCTTTTTTGAGTTTAATGGTTTTATTGTTTGTTTCTATTGTTTATACTTATGAGTCACCCAAAGTTGGTTTTTTTTAAAAAAAATATATTATCCTGCCATTATTATTGCTGTTATAAATAACTCAAGGGGCAAACATACCTAATATTCCTTCCACCTATTTTCCCCACACAACAATCCTCTGAGGTGGATCAGCATAGAGACAGTGACAGGCCCAAGGTCACCCAGCTGGCTTTGATGTCTAAGGCAGGACTAGAACTCACTGACTCCTGGTTTCTAGTATGATGCTTTCATTACTAGACCAAACTGGCTGGCTATATAAGTGTTTTAATAAATCTTAGCATACCTCTTTTACAATGCTTGTCCCTAGTCACAGTGATAATAAAATGATGAAATGTGCATTGCAATGTCATAATGCATGTTCCAATTTTTTGTTCTTTGGTCACAGCATCACAAATATATAACAAGCCGACTTGTGTCACAATTCCTGTTTCATCACTTGCCCCCATGTAGGCACCCGTGATTACACAAATATTTGTTCTCCATGTGGATAGACATGTTTACCAAAAAAAAAAAAAAATGGACACTTCTTTATACTCCTAAATCCATGCATCCACATATCCACAAGCACTGATATACATTTTTTTATATTTATTTATAATTATGCTTTTTCCCTCTCTCCTGTTTTGTGACCTTTGTGGAAAGGTTCAGGAAAAAAGACATGAACACACTGTTGTTTTAGAAGAGTCTGCCAAACTTCCCTCTGTGATTCATGCAATTCATTAACGGCATAAAAAATAGAGACAATGCAAGTAAAATTAGGTGATCTTAAAATTGTATTTAATTTGGGTATCCCTTGCAAGCACATTCAGGGGAAACAGTAGCATTGGAATAAAATAAGCACATGTTGAAAAAGAAATGCTACTGTATAGTTAAGGGAACTATCCTGATAAAAAAAATCCAGCCCGTAGGACATATTCATGTAAAGTAACCCTTTTTACATTTTTATTTTCTTGAGATATTTCAGCTCAATTATTTCCATCTCAATGACTTTTCAAGTAATTTACTTTTTGAAGTAAAGAATGTGAAAAGCTTTCAGAGTTACCCTACCAGAAAATCTGCATTTACTTTAATTGGAGGGCAGGAAGTATTTTTTGTGCTTGGTAGAGAGAAAGTCCCAAGTGACATTTGGATTCAGCTGGCTGTAAAGGGTTGTGTTTCACATATATCACTTGTCCCAGTCATATTGTTAAGAGACACCAAATGGAATTTCACTCAATTATTCTAACTATGGTCAATTATAAATCAGCTACATCACATTTTTATGTTTACATAATTATAAAGTAGTAGATAGCCAATATTTTGTAACATGCAATGGCAATTAAGAATCTGCTATAAATTGAATATCCAAAAGGAGAGCCAAGCTCACATAAACATTGCTGATCTGTATTGTAAAGCATGCCTTTCCCTCTTGCATTGGCAGAATAAAATTCAGTCATGTTTTCCCGATCTAAAAGTAATAGATACCGCGAAGTACATCTCAACATATTTCAGAGATGTAAGTAATATTCATGTAGGTAGGTATGTATGTATGTACGTACGTATATTTAGCAACAGAAATATTCTTCCATATATATGTTTAGGAACAGAATATATAACACTATTTTTCTGTTAGAATGACAGTATCCCATATTGAGGTTTCTCTCATGTATCTAACACATGCATTTTTTACCCAACTTGTTTAGACCACTTGAAAACTTACCACTTATCTGAAGTTCCTTAAAATATTCATATAATAAAAGGACAAGCTTTTTCAATTAAAAGGGTATTTCTGTCCTTTTGTGACTCATTTCCCTCTTAAAAAGAAGATAAGTGGAGTAACAAATTTTCAGTGGAGAAACAAACACTAGAAACCACCTCACAGTATTGATTAGGACGTAATATCTTAACTCATCAAAATAACAAAAATAAATTAGCAAATGGGAAATAACTCAAAGGAAGCAGACACAATTTCTCGATACAAAGAAATTAAATACATAAGAACTCATTCCACTAAACTAGAATTTTCAAATTATCTGATATAGCTATTTTAAAAATGCACAGGAAGCCACAAAGAAAAGCAATTAAAAACATGTTTCAAGCAGCATATCAGAGCATATTAGGGGCCATGGAAGCAACTATTGATAAAAAGAATGAGAGGACAAAAAATAGTCTGTATAGCAGTAATGCCAAAGTAGAAGAAATGATACCAATAAGCCATTTTCTCAACTCCTTTGGAAAACTAAGCTTTGTCAAACTCAGTTCACATTTTACCATGATTTAGAGTCTATAGTGGTTTGCTGGTTAATGAAATTAAGATTTCATTCCTGTCTAATGTGGTCAAGCTACAAATTTAAATAACAGTCCAGAATTTCCAGTTTTCAAAGGCAGTTGTAATGAATCATTATTAGTAGTATAAGATGCAGAATATGTGGGCAATTTTATTCCTAAAACATTCAGAAAGATGTTACAACATGCCCCAAGAATTTTTGAATATTTACAGTTGGACAAGATTGCATAAAATCTGAATTATTCAGAAAATCTCTTGGCACTTCAAGGATGCAGTGTTCTTTGCCACCATCACTGTCATACAGTAGATTAAAAACAAGCTGTCAATATTTTCAGTGAAGATTCTGGTTATTAGTATATCAGCCTTCTGTAATAAAAGGCATATTGCACTTCTAAATTTCTTCCCTACTAAGGGCTTACCCATCTGATGCTATTGGATCTCCATCAGTGAAGTCTTAGAGACCATTGCTAGAAGAGTTTATGCTTTAAATAAGTATTCTCCAGATCTATAGACTTCAATTCCCAGAATTCCTAACTAGTATAGCCACTGCTGAGAATTTTGCAAGTCAAAATCCATCCATTTGGAAGCATCAGGTTTGAGGAAGACACATCTACAATCTACAAATCTATTCATACTACTACTATATGTGGTTTGATGTTAGTGAATGAATCTTACTTTGTAACAATGCACAAGTGGCTATCTCCTTAAGAAAGCCAGGACCATCTCGTTTTGTTGAATACTGTATCAACTCATGAATCCCAGCAGATCAATTTGGCTCTGTTCAGAGTAGCTCACTTCTCTTGCCTCCCTTCATTAGCTGTGATCAACAGGTAATATCTCTTTCTTTTTACATCACTGTTGCCATAAAAGTGGTACTGCTGCAATTGTTTCTGAAGACCCTTGCTCTGGCCACATAAATCTTAATGGCTGTTAATTTGTGATAAATATTCTCTTTCTGGAAACAATATTCCATAGTGAAGTATGGCTATTTGGATCCAAAACAAGAAAGGTGCTGCCCTGCCATCATCTTCTTAATTCAAAGGCATATTTTTCTGAGACCACCTGGCTACTGTGTGAGCCCAGGAAAATTCATGAGAGGTTTGGTTGCCATGCCCGTGCCAGAACCAAAGAACCTTTTCAGATATGGATCATAATAGCTGCACAACCCAGATACTCAAGAATAAAGGAGCCTACTTTTCCAACTACAAGATAGAAGCCTCCAAGAAACTTCTATTACAACAGATGATCATATTAATTTGTTGCAGAAAACAATCTGGTGGCATTAGAACCTAACCAATATATTATGGCAACAGCCATCTACAATAAGAAATTGGGAGAAAACAAAGTAATTGGGAGAAAACAAAGTAAAGCCATATACAATAAGAAATTGGGAGAAAACAAAGTTTATTTCAGGGAGAAATAAAGTGCAAAAAGTACTCTAATAGTGTTAAAGCCTAAATATAGAGACAGTTATTAAAAGAAGGGTCTTGGGGAAATTTTAAATTGCTGAAGTACGATTTAGAAATAAATTCAGAAATAAGATCTAAGACTTGAATCAGAATAACAATGTTTTATCTCATTGTGCTGTTATTAACTTTCCAAACCCAGGACAGTTTTATTATCAACAACACTGATACCAACAACTCTACTTTTGAGCTTTAACAAATGTACCATCTGTCAGACTAAGGGATAAGATTTCTTGTGTCGGAAATGAACTTTTTTTATCTTTGAAGATGCCACAGAGGTGGTGCTTTTGAATGACACTGAGTTTCAAGATCAAATTCTGTGAGATTTGATACCTGATTTTTCTTTGGTTCTTCTGAAATATTATGTGTAGCTAAAAAAGAGTACATAAGGAAAAAGATATCATGGTCCTCACAAACAGTATAAGCCTGGGCAACATGAGCAATGGAGGACAGTTTCATGCCTACTACAATGACTGCCAAAATGATGACATGGTGCCCTGCCATTGCATATGATGCAACTATGTAATTGTATTGTGACACATGTGTCATCATGTCCCTCCCCCTCCCTTGCCCTACTGTGGATGCCCATGAATGGCTAACTCTAGAAGGTGGCCTTAGAAAGCTACCGTTTAAATCCATGGCACTTTTGCTTTGGAGTCCACTACAGGGCTCTGCCCTGTTTCCTTGCACTTATTCACATGAATGAGATCACCTGGGATGAGCTAAGAAATCAACATTATGCTGATGAGATCAATTTTTCTCAGATGAGAGAGTAGGTGTGCTCAGTGAGTGCCTGTAATGGATAGGCCATGTGCCAATAAGTTAATGAAATGGAAGTGCTGAAGTTTATCTATCTCAGGAAGTCATCCTGTTCTCTCAAAGAACAAGTGTGCAACTGGGTGTTCCTTGACCCAGCTTTGTTCTCAGAAACATATACTGACTGATTCACAAACTATGCTAAATATAAAATAATTTATATTGATTTAGCATGATATGTGAAGCCAGCCATCAGCTTGTAAACCATGATTTCACAGTATAATATCCCAACAAACCATGGACTGGCAAAACATGATGTAAAGGAATGTGTTTTACATGCTCAGGTACAAGTAGTCTAGCTGTAGTTCATTGTCATTTTCTCACTTTAGTTTTCCTGCTTTTTTATCATTCTTAGTACCTATAAGATATTACTGGAACAAATTCTGTGTTGCAGTACTTGGAAGATACTTCAGAAATTGAAATTATCAGAAATTGAATTAACTTTTAATATCATGTTAAATTACCATATAGTAGTAACACTGTGATCTTAAAGCTGATGGTCCTTCAATCACTCTCATTCAATTCGGATTGCTGCTTCTGTTCTCTAAATTCTGCATGGTTCAAACATCGTACTCATATTTTTTACCATTTTAGATTCTGTTTTGAATTGTTTTATTTAATTCACTATCATTTCTACATTGAAAGCTAATTATTCAACTTATTCATTAAAAACAAGACTTTTTTTTTCTATATTTCTATATTCAGTGTAACACTTTTATACAGCAGCTCTTCAAAATTTCTACCAGATTTAATACAAGCCGTTATTTCCTACTGGAGCAGATGTGGATATAATCTGGATCTTTTTTGTGCATCGCCCCCCTCCGATTCTACTACTGAGCAATGCTTCTTTCTCACTAAGTGTGTGGTTCTTTGCCACTGGTATTTCAAGTCCCCATTCAACAAGCCAAACCAGATTCCGCATCAATTGTAACATGCTTCCTTCTCCATTCCCTCCCAGTAGATGAATGCAGTGTGTTTTCACTTTCAAGACTTGAGCCTTCCAAAATTCAGGCAGTTTGTACTGTATTGAGTGCCCCTGAGGAAGGCATCCCTTAAGGTACTTGTAGCAGGCTTCCAAAACACCAACTATCCTAGAGCTGGTAACAGTGAGGGAACCAAGAGGGCAAAACAATCGCCCATTGCAACACAACAACAATGGGAAAGCCTCTGTTAGCCTAAGGGAAAGGATCGGGTAAAGAGACAATGGGTAACGTTTTGGGCTGAAGACACAGTATTTGGGGGATCATTTTCCATGCTTGGGAACAGCACCCGAAGTCACGAAGAGAAGGAAAGCCGCAAGAAAGAGCAGGGATCCCTCACGGCATTCTCCAGAGCAGGGGTCTCCAACCTTGGCAACTTTAAGCCTGGCGGACTTCAACTCCCAGAATTCCCTAGCCAGCTGGCTGGGGAATTC
>JANHFM010000573.1:87562-103422 GCA_032468115.1 Grayia smithii | reverse complement strand
TGGTTGGTACACATAGGTCTTCACAGAAGCTGACATATGATGTTACAGTATCAGTGAGTTCATCTAAGTCTGCAGAGATACTTTCAAAAACATTCCAATGGAGTGTTGGAAAAAGCAATGGAAAAGTACCTGCCTAATGGAAAGATGACTCCCGTAAAGGGATAGGACATGGAATTCAAATAGTCTCCCCAGTAGTTAATTCCAGTTAAATCTCATAGCAAAATTCATTTATTCTGATTTTCACTGATCGTCCTTAACAGTGTCATTTCTGTAATTTGCCAGTGCTAGATTAGAGCATAAGTAGCTACTTGTGGTTTTCAGGGGTGTCCTTTGGCATAGGAGTCAGGCCACCAAAAAAGCAGATTCAGGAAATGTAAATGTAAGAGCTGCTGAGGTCATGATTACACACTAGCAACAATAGCACAGTGTGAATTACAACGTTTAGCAAATGTCCTTTCCACAGAATTCTCTGGCTTTTGGTTTTGAAAAGTAGGGGAACTATTAAACAATAGTAAATATTACTTTTATAACCAGCCTCTTAAATATTGGATTAATTGATTGATATTTTGTTAGCAGCCCATGAAAGTGGATATTTTTCTTAATAGCAACTATCAACATAAGAATATGTGAAGCAAAAACAAGCATCACATTTGATGAGGAGTGTATTAAAAGTATTTTAGGACATAGAGCACTGAGGGATTTCTTCCTTTTTCCCTTTGAAACGAATTCTTGGGTGAGTGGGATTCCTCCATTTTCAAGGCCCAATCATGAAAAATCACATGCAGTGGAAGAGTTTGGAAGGCATTGTTAAATGTATGCCACTTCTCAGCTCCCTTAGGAAAACATTTTTAAAGGGCAGCACATTGGTTAAAAAATACAAACTAAATAATTAAACTAACTAACTAAAGACAAATAGAGAATTGTCTTGCAAACCTGTGCAACATTTTTAAAATCTACATGGCAGCTGTTCTCCCCTTTCTTGGTGGTCACTTCCAGTCAGCACTGACAGGCGGTCCAGCCCAAAGCTTGTTTTGCAGGGTACCTCAGGGCTTTATGCTCTCACCTCTCCAATTTAACATCTACATCAGGGGTGTCAAACTCGTGGTGTCACGTGACATCTGGATTCCCCCCCCTTCGTTAAACCAGGTGGGGGCGGGGCCAGCGTATGACTCATCCAGCCCATGAGTTTGACACCCCTGATCTACATGAAACAGCTGGATGAGCTCATCTGTCAGGATGGGGTCAGGTATCATCAGGATGCTCATGATACTGAAGTATACATTTCAATCCCTGGCTAGCTAAGCCAGGCTATTAAGACGATGTCTCAGTGCTAGAGGCTCAAACCTAAATATGGGAAGACAAGGTTATGGGTGTGTGGTTCTTCTGTGTGAAACCACTGCATGGTTCTTGCAATGACACTTCATGTTTAGTTCTAAGTGGAATTGTACTTCCCTCTTCTGGGCTCACAGCTTCACAGCACTCCAGGATTAACTTCACACAGATTTACTGTAGCAATTTCACTCTTTCGTAGACCAGGAGCTCCATCTCGCAGTTACTTAAACCTTGGACCTTCATATATGGACTACTGCAAAATGCTGTACATGGTGCTGCCCTTGGACACCAGTTGGAGGCTACAGTTGGCCCAGAATGCAGCAATGTGAGTAATTATAGGTCAGTCCAATGCACCCATATTTCACTTCAGCAATGTGACCTATACAGGTGAACTTCTGAGTGCAATTCAAGATGCTGGTAATTTAGATGGTAATCTAAAAAACCCTTCATGATATAGGGCTTGGCTATTTGAGGGATTGCTATTATTCTTCACTCCCTTGGTTTAAGGTCCAATAGTGTATCCCATTCACTAAGCAATATCATCTGATTGGGCCTAGGAAATGTACCTTCTGTGTCATGGCTCCTATCCGAATCTCCCAGAGGTTTGGAGCCTCGTCATTATTCTCTGGCCCCTTTTCTCTCCAAGTAGAATTGTTAGGAGTGCCAGTGGAAAAGCCCTACTCATTGGGCAGGTTGTAAATTGGTTTTGTTTCTCACTTCTACACATTCTGCTATCAAAAACAGTAAACTCTAAAATACTTTTACTAATAGTTTTGAAAGTTATTTTATTGTATGATTGCTGTAGATACGGATTTCACATACTGGTGGTTATCAGAAAACTTACTTATCCCTAAATAAAAATATGTAGTGTGATCTTCATTGATGACCTCCAGTCAGTTTTCATGCAATTTTCCACAATGAATTATATTCCTTCTTAAAAATACACATCATTAAACTGCGAAATCTTGCAGATTTTTAACCTGAAGGAAGGCAAGGAAGTGGTAGAGACATCTGAAATTCACACAAATTGAAAGCGGAATTAAAACTTTAAAAACACGAGTTCTCAAAAGATCTTCAATTTCTAAGTTAAAATCCCTGAGGATTTGTATTTGACCCTTCCTTAATCACATACAAGGTTGAAGTTTTGTTTGGAATATTTCATTTTGATTTTCAGTTCCTCAGACAGCTGTTTAATTGTCCCAAATATCTTAACCATACAAGGATCCTCCTAGTAGGCTCAGTACAGCAGTTAAAATTCTTCTAATTATTAACTGTGTACACAGAGGTTATCTCCAGTCTTGCTAAATACTTGGGGATTGGTCCAGAAAAGATGTAGTGATTACACTTAACAACTGTGACAAAACTCACTTTACAACTACGTTGCTTAGCAGTGGAAATTTTGGGCTCAATTTGTAAGTTAAGGACTACCTACTGTATATATAAGATTACAACTACTGGATTAAATTCTCTTAATTCCAAAATTTATGATAATACTTTACTTTATTCAAGAATATTATTGAAAAAAACTGAAATATTTGAATGGGATAGAGTAAAAAGGGAATATTACTATTAGAGGAGTCTATAGTCTTTAACACTACCAATCTACTGTACTGTATTGTATAGTACTATACTGTAGCGACTTCCATTATCTCTACCATGATATTTATGGTTACAGTGAAAATGTGGGAAAACTGAGACGTACATATACTTTGTCCTGCATTCTGATGAGGATAAAAGATTACTGGAAATTCTAATATAAAGATTGAAGCTAAATTAATATTATTTGGCAAGAAGGATAAGCTTCATGCTTTTAAAAACCTTCAACTGGAATTTAAACTCTTAAGCTTGGTACTTTGTTTCATCTAGCTGCCCTGCCAATTTGAAAATCCTGAGACTGTAGAATTGTAGAACATTGTGAAGTTGTTTTTATAAATGTAGATATTTCTGTATTTGTATGTTAGATCTATGCTAATCTGACTATATATAAATTATACATCAAACAGCTAAACCTCAGAAGCCATTATACAATCCTAAGTGGAACTACAGCCTTTCAAATATTTAGACTTGGAGTTGCAATTGGTGCAGCATATTACCTAATAAACAATGGAGATTTAAATAAATTAGTGGCTTTTTCAAGTTAAACTACCTGAAATATTTGGCAACAATCCTGACATTGCTTTATAGGTAATTTCAAACATGCCTGGGCATTATTTTCAGCCACTGCTTGGTAGATGAGTGGCCATAACCTCAGTTCAGCACAGCTACATACACATAAACTCATTCATCTCACTCAGCTGTTTCCAGGTGTACAACACATTTGCACATACCTCACTGCCATCTTGATAAAGGGGACAACTCCAAACAGCTCATGCTGTTTTCTCAGGCACTCAGGAAAATAGAAGATAACTATCTGATATTTTGCACCATTTAAATGTTATTTTATTAAATATGTTCAGTTCAAGGTTTCATTGTAACAAAGCTATGAAGGTTCTATTAACATTCAGGAAAAAAACTAACTTTATTTTATTATTTCACTATCATGCAAAAAAATTGCATCAAACGTGTTCCATTTCCTGTGTAAAACTGGACATGATATAGATGCTTACATTAACCTCATAGGAGAACATTAAGAAAGCCAAAGGTCTATAGCTGTGTTTGATAATGGCCATACCAAGCTAAGATTCTCATTAAATTGGAACAGATCTTACAGACGGTAAAAACAAAGACAAAACAACTCAAACGGTTCCAAAAATATGTTTTAAGGATGCAGATACTCAATACAGAGGGATTATTATAAATAATCAGATAAAGACAAGAAAAGATCAGACCTAGAAGCATGCACATCTTTTATTATGCAGTGTAACTAATTTCCTGTTCCTCACTTTGTAATGTTATTCTTAAAAATCCTAGTAAAATTATCAGGGGTTTTATTACTTCACACACTTAGTCCTAGATATGTTCTATATTAAATTTATAGGAAAAGGCGAAGTTTTTGTCACCTTCCAGATGCTGTTGAATTAACTTCACCCCTAACCCCAGCTCACAAGCCAATAGTGAGGGATACTGGGAGGTGTAGCCAGCAACAACTGAAGTGTCACAGGTTCTTTAGTCCCAGGAGAACATCTCTCTCATTTGAGAAAATATCCCTTCTCTTTATAAAGGAAAATGAAATTTTGCACAAATCTCTGTAAGAAGGAATGCTTTTTTCCTGCACTGAGTCATAAGCTATCATAAATATTATGGAGCGGAGTTAGGAGTTTCTCATTAGAAGAATGGAAAAAGGTATTTCCCTTCCAATTCATATAGAAACTGAAACTTTGTATTTTCTTAAACTCCATTAAATTCACCCTCTATTTTCTATTTAATTAGACAGCAAAATTATACTATTTCAGGTACAAAGGGAACAACTTAATGGAATTCCATGTTCTCAGATCTAATGAATGGACATTAAAATGTTTGATGTGCATTGTACACAAGGGGCAGAGAATGTCATGGTGTAAATCTGATCCTGGAAATTTGTTGGGAAGGCTTTTATCCCACTTTTACTCAGAAACTGAAAAAATAATAGTCAAACCATAAAGCTGACAAACACTTCTGATGTAGGAAATAAAGAACATTACTTGCTTTCTTTGGAGCAAAGACAATAAATATGGTTGATGCAAAAGTTCTACGTTTATGTGGTTAAAACAACCAAAAAAACCTCCGTAACAACAGGAAATAAAGCAATGTCAAATAGACTGGGCTACTGAAAAAAGCACTTCTGGAAGTTGCTGGCTCCCTTTGCTAGTTTTATCAGAAAACAAATCAAACTGAGAAACCAGCTAGCCCCATAATTATAGAGATTTTTAAAATTCATAGATAATATAGTATTTTAGTATAACACACAGACTAAATTACACACCATACAGGAAGCAAATGCATGTGTGTGCAAATCTTCAGGGCGGAGTGTAACAAAGCTTTTCAACTGTTTCCTAAGGAGCACATATTCTGCAGCACTCTGGATCCCATCTATTCTAAACAATAAAAAATAAAATAAAGTAAGCCATTCACATAATTTTTTGCCCTCTTAAGATTATTTGCTTTTAAATTCTACCCTTATAAGTTGACTTACATCATCGAGGAGTGGCTGTTTGTAAAAATCAGTGCATCTCTGAAGCTCCTATGCTAACAAAACCAGCTCATACTTGTTTCTTAAAACATTCTTGTTCATTTTTATCCAATCCATCAGTGGGAGCCAGTAGCCATTGGCTCATCTTTACTGCTGATGTTTGGGCTCCAGTTGGTTGCTGGATGGCAGCAGTGTAAGAAAAGTCCTCCTCCTGCTTTACCCCTTTCTTTATGCTGGCCCTAGTGAGCTTGCTACTATCAGCCATATCTCACTGATTAAGCAGCAGCATAACCTGAAGACAAGGTCGATTTCCACTGGGCCTACAGCATTGTGCTGCCTAAGAGGCACAGTCTCTCGCTCTCAAACTCTTTCTCTCTCCCTTTCTTTGCTCCAATTCTGAAAGATGCTTCACAGCTGTTGCTCCGTCATCAGCCCTGCAGGGGAGGTGCTGGATACTTCATCACAGATGATCTCTTTTCTATACAAACAATATGGGTTTCTCTCAGGATTTATAAGACACCTTCATACAGCAGAAACAGACACGATGGATCCATGGAAAAACAACAGAAAGGCGGCAGCACCTGGAGCATCAGATTCATGCAGGGTTTCGTGCATTTGGCTGCTGCCGGTTTGTAATTCATATTTCTTTAAACGTCAAAACGAATATGACCGTTGCTGTAATTCAGGTACTCCAGAGCTGCTTGCTGAGAAGATATTGCCCTCCTGCTGAGTATCTCCGAAAACTGCTGCAATCAGAAAAGAATAAGCATGAAGAGAAAAACGGAGGAAACACAACCGGGTCAATGGAACAAAACAGATTAGGAATCCCAAGGACTGGATGGTTACACCTGCATTTAAGCTAGTATATTGAAGATAGTTACACTTCACAGCACACAATAGTTAGGGGATAGTCCTCCCTATTCCACTTCATTACTATTAATTATTAAAATCACTTAATATTCCACTGGCTGTAAGCTCTCTCAGCAATCTAAAATAATACATTTGAGAAGTTCGTATGGAAGAAAGGACATGGTGAAAAAGAGACAAATTATTTTTTGGATTGTGCTCTTCTAATAGTTGAGAATTTAACCAATGTTGTATCTGCTCTATGTCAAGGATGCTGCAGGGTGAGTGCATAGCCCAAAAATAATTTCTGTGCTGTTTCCTATTCAAAGTACTTCTAAAACAAATAAAGCAGCATTTCCCCTTTAAGCACACCCAGCATAGGAAGTAGGAGGCATACTTCTGATGTTGAAACCACATTGCACAAAATCCATAAAAAGGCTCTGCTTCGTTTTATGTTTTATTGCACATTTGAAGAATAAATTTTGTGGAAGAGGTGACAAATACCCCCTTTTGCTCTATTTATCTTGTTATATGAATAAATAGGATGAGTTTCTACACAGAAAGCCAAAGGTATTGGGGTTTCAGGCACTGTAAACTCTAAATTTCCTTTTCACTAAGGTACAGTTGACTATTTTTGCTAAATATCCATTTAATTAAATATCCAACATCATTCAGAAATCTTCCAAACAAATCTGCAAAACATTTCAGACATTAGTTTACAATACAGTAAACGTTACACATTTTTGCTAAAAGTAGCCTCAGTTTGTAACCCTGAGGAGTATCAGGCATATCCCCTATCATTATTTTTAATTATGAATTCTTATTCTTGTAATGAGGCAGGGAATGAGAGTCACATTAGGCCTTCCATGCGAATTGAAAAGTAGGTTTAAAAAAAACTAAGGTAAGAAATAAGAAAACTGACAAGGTAATTCCATTAAATAACCAAAAAAGGCAGTTGTCAACACTAAAATTAAGTCCAAGGAGTTTAAAAAACTTAAAACTTCTTAATAGGTTGAAAAGGGACAAGAAGCAGCACTTGCATGATGTAAAAAGAAAAGGTAGGTTGGTCTGTTGGCTTTTTTAAAAACAACCCATCAATTTACATACATTTTTATGGGTTGTGGGTTTTTTTTGTTATTTTTTGGGTACGTCCTCATGAACTGCTGAAGGGAACTCAGATTTTTTACTTAGGAAACCATGTCTTGAACTATTAGAAGACAATGTTTCTTTGTCCCTGCTTCCCTACCCCTCTGCATGGGTAGATAGGGAAATTCAGCAATCCACTTGAACTCTACTAAAGCCATTGGGATAAAAGTTTAAATGAATATAATGCCCCAGTGACCAATGCTAGTTATCAAGCTGAATCTTAAGGAACAGCAAAGATTGGTCAGGTAAGAAAGCTTCTGGGAGATCTACTGTGATTCATCATAACAGAGCAAAGACATTTCAGTAAAAGTCTTGCTCCTCTTTAGCATAGGTTTACTCAGATAATTTTTGATTTCTCTGGAAATGATGAGAGAAATTGAACACCTTGATAAATATTATACGGGTTTTACAGTATATAGTACTATTGTATAGCTTTTATCTTAAAAACATAACCCAATAAAACAAATCCAAGTTCTGTAACTTGGGGATTGTAAAGATGTAGGGTTTTTTACTCTAAAAAGCATTGTCCCGTGAGACTAAAGAATTGCTCAATCCCGTTTAGTTCTTTGGAGAGAAGAAATAGGGAAAAGAGGAGGAGGAGGGAATATTGGGTATCTTTGCTGCCTTGAGTTATTTATCAAAAAATTAGGCAGGTTACAAAAACTTTTTTTTTTTTATTGTGAGAATAGACTTTTGCTTTAAACGGGGCCTTAAAAACCTGGGGAATCAAATGTGGTTGTGATACTTGAACCATGTATCAAATATGCTATCCAAACTTGCAGGACTCTGCCTCAATAAAAGAGAGATGACTGAACTGAATGAACCCTTTGGTTCTCTAGGGGGTGAGCGGGATGCCTCAGCCCCTTGTCTCTGACAACCTGAAGAACATTTGATCCATTCCTTCCTAGTCTATCCAAACTTTTCAACTCATTTCAGTACAGTATGAACAACTCACTTGAACATCCTTCTGATTAAAAGTATCAGTGAGATCAGTTGCATTGGCTCAAAAGGTCTTTTTTCCCTTCTGTTAAGACTTACTAACATGAATTACATTACATACAGATATACTATCTGTATATCTTTGCCTTGCATGCTTTCCCTCACTGCCTTCTCTGCATCCCTGATCGCATTTCAGAATTTGTATGGCTCACTTTCCCTGCAAGTCTTCAGGCCTGGGGGAACTTGTCTAGCTAAATTTTGCTCGATATATTCCTAACAGCACTTGTAGTCTTTCCCTGCCAAACCTACCCATTTTTAGCTTCATTGGAGTGGAGCTGCAGGAGCCCCGGAACAATGGTAGTGTACATTCAGCCACTTGCCATCACGGCGATGCCAGACACGGGTCTCTTCAGACTGCATGGTGCGAGGCCGGCCTTGGCCATCAATATATTGGGTCAAACGGATATAGGCAATACATGCTGCATCATCACCAATAACATGAACATGGGGATTCAGGATGGTAGTGTGGATTGGTTTGCTGTTCTTGGACAGTACTGAGGAGATACAAAAAACAATCAAGATTCTTCTCAACTCGCCCAAGAGAAATTGCTTCTGTCAGTTACAGCTTGGCAACCAAGTGATCCATCTTCATCCCCTTTGTTGTTTTCTTCAATTTCAATCGGGGATGGAGCATCGACATTTCCCCCTTTTACAAACTTTTTTTCTAACTTTTCTTTCCTTAATTATAACAAAGCTCTAACCCACCCAGCATTTCTGACATTTTCTCCATAAATTCTAAAAATGGTATTACTTTCCTGCTGTTCTGAATCTAAAGAATTCTTGGAAGGACAAAATTAATGGCTTTATCATGTAACATAATTATATACAATAGAATCCACTTTGCCTCTATGGAATATAATAGAATGAGGAAAATTATTGAGAAGACAGACACGGATGAGCAGCAGAAAGAGGAAGGAGACAGTAACTTGACCAGCCTAAAGGCTTCCTCTGTCTGCCTTTGGGAAGCTGCCAGATGGTGACAGACATTTGTTTGCTTCTACCTGGCTGCAAGAGAGGACGGTATTGCAGAGGTTTCCATCTACCCACATGACGGAGACCAGGGATATCATTACATTGTATTACCATATTCCCTACCACCTATACATGATACCTCAAATCCTACCAAGGAAGAAATGTGGTAGCAAAGCTTTTTGCAAGAAAAGAGAAGCAGTACTTTATGGGGCAATAGCACATTCTTTAAACCAAATGCTACCCTTTACTCTTGAGCACTCTGTATTCTCAAACAAACCATGGGTTGATTTCTATTCACTTGTCCTGAATTGTCCTGAAATTTTTAACAAAGAGACCTCTTTAAAAAGCACTTTTAAAATTTGGTAGTTCTAAGAACAAATCTCAAGAAACCAAAGGGTGTCCATCAAAGTTGGACAAATCCTGTGCTATGGAGGATTAACTGAGACAGTGGATTCATCCAGAGTGAAGCAATTGTCCCCCAAACTGCACCAAAGTCAATCTGGGTCTCTACAAAATATGATGAATGATTTGGGGTATCATAAAAGAGCAGGAACCTCTCCTGGCACGGATCTCCCTATAAATATCTCCGTGTGGGAAAAGGGAAAAAAGGCCTTGCTTTCATAGCAGCAGCTCTCAATAACATTTCTTTTTGGTCTTCTTTTCAATCACAGCTTTTGGGAGGAAAATAAAAGGAAGATGATAGTAGAAAACCCAAAATAACCACACACAAAAGGACTGTTCTGTAATGAATACTTTTCACGTGTTTTCTCAGAAACAGCATTTATCAAGGACAAAGGACTTAATTTTCCCATGATTTTACTTGGCAAGAATGAAATTTTAGAACTATTTTTCATTCAGAATACTTTTATAAATGTACCCTGCATCTGTCTGTAATCTACAGTACATTCTACACTAACATAGAAATCATGATAAAGAAAGAAAATATGATTTTAGCTCTATCCTTCTCCCCTACAAATCAATTTTAAAGATATATAACGCAAATTAATTTTAAAGATATATAATACAAATAATCCTGTCTCTTTCCTTCACAATTTTTACAGTTTTTCCCCTTGGGGCATTTCTGTGATAAATATCATTTTGTGTATGAATAATCAGAAAATAGGACAAACCAATCCAGTTTTGAAAATGCTTTAAGTATAAAGATTTCATTTCAGCTAGTCAAAACAGGCGATTTGGCAAATTACTTCCAATTTTACAAATAAACTAAATGTTTTTAGCAGCTTCTTTGCATCTATTTATCTGCAAATAGGCCGATATTTTTGACTGAGTTTACATCACATCATCTAATACTGTCCAAGAGCAATTGCCATTTGTTAATTCTGCAGTGAAAGTCAACATGACTCAGGAAGCTTTGGGTTTCCAGTCAAGCAATGTCTGAAATGATCCATGCCAAACTGAAGTACGAAACTTGATCTCATCACTGAATTTTATTAGTGTTAAAATGACAGCACTGCCATAAGTGAACCACAGTGAGAGCTGCTGCCTGTCCCGAAAACCCTAAATGATTTGGGAACTAGAGTCAAACTCAGCAGTCTCCAGTCCCCTCTTTCCTCTCTATATCTTCCCATCAAAGGAGAAGAGACACATTGTTTGCAAGTTGAGGGCCTTTTCTCTTCTTCCCACTTACTCCTGAGGATCTCTGGAAGCTATACTGTTCTTGCTATTTTTCCATTTCTGAATAGGTTATAATTTTGCTTTTAACATTAATTCAGGGGTTTTTTCCTACTGATTGCTGCAAAGTATTTTAATATATATTATTCTGCAAAATGCTCTGAAAATATTGAAGTGTAGCATACATTCCTGAAAGATTAAATTAAAATAATTAGAGCACTTTGCTATAATTTTCTACTTTTGTAGTTCACTAAGACACATTCTCCTTATTGTTAAATAATAGAATATGGATGTTCTTCTTTTACTGTAAATTGCCAACAGTCTTCAGTGGTTGTCAATATAATACTTTTAATTAATATACATTCTATTTATATTTAATACATACATAGCATGCAGTGCATTAGTAAAACACACAAATGAAATTTTGATGCAATTAGATATATGACCATATTAAAATTGATTTAAGTGAGTTTTGTTCATCGCATGTGTGTGCTTATAAAAACAGAGAATGCTGCCTTTTAGGTAGGCAGGAGTTTTTCAGGGTTTTAAACATGTGCTTTTTAATTTGTTTAATTTATATGTCATTCATCTCACTGTTCAAGTACTCTGGACAGCTCTTAACCCTTTAGAGCAGGGGTGTCCAACTTTAAAATTTGTGGACTTCAACTCCCAGAATTCCCCTGCACTCCCCAGAATTTCCTAGTTACCATTAGGTATCCAAACCCTAGTGATATAAAACAAGATGTTATCAAAAAACAATCACAGAGACCAAAAGCTGTAGCAAAGTGGACATGCTTTATATACAAAATTTGGAAATAAAGAGAACAAAATGGAGGACATGGAACAGATTTGTCCAATCTCAGAAACAATCTGGGGGAAAGGGAGTGAATTTTGGAAGTCTATATATATATCAAAGTTACAATATGATCCTTACTGACAGCTAGTCCAGAACTGGACATGAAATCCCAGGCCATTTTCTACCCATGGAGAGAGGGGAAGAATCATTTTGAATTTGCCAGTTATCTACCACTCACAGTTCTCAAAGTAAAACTTGTGGAAGTCCATCCCCTCCACGAGGTTTCCCAGTGCTTCAGGTTCAAATGAGGTCAGCCCAGGATCACAGATCTTCCTATAACAAATGAAGTAATCTGATCTCATTGGCATCTACTCCTTGAAATCATTTATCAGACAACCGCAACTATTATCACACGTTGTTAGTACTGTGCCACTTTGATGCAGGTTTTCCCTATCAAAAAACCTTGAAGCAGCTTCAAATATTAGGATACAATCATTTATGCTAATTATTTCTTGCTTTAGAGAAGATCTTAACTCTCTATTGGACTGACAAAATAGATAAGAGATTATAGGAAAATAAACCTTGGGGGAAACTGTTCTAGTTCCAAATTCAATATATGGGTTTTACCTATGATTCATTTCCAAGTGCATTTTTTATGCCCATTTTCTATTCCCATTAGGACTCAATACGCACAGACTCATAATTTCCTCCTATTTAAACTATTCATTTTCAGATTAAATAACCACTTTTTCAGGAAAAAAACTAACAATATTTTTGTATAGAGCAATGAGTTTGATACAATGAATGAGTGTTTCATGCTTTCAAAATATTGATATTGACAAGATGCATGTATTACATGTGTTTCATACTGGTTCTATAGCATCAAAAAAAGATTCACTTATGCCTTTCTAATGTTCTAGCTAAAAAACACAAGGGCACAATTGACAGTCAATGTTATCATCAATAGGTTACAAGTATTTCTGGCTATTAGTTGGCACAACCTTTCATATCTTAAGTAACTAATTATAGGTAGTCCTCGTGTAGCTACAATTGGGACTGGCAACTTGGTTAAGCAAAGCAGTCACTAAGTGAAACTGTAGTTGTGGTTATGATCTGTCTTCAGCTTTCCTTTGCTTTACAGACCTGCAAAAGTTGTAAAAAATGCAAGGATTGGTCACAAAATTACTTCTTCATCACTGTCGTAATTGTGAGAGGTCACTAAATGAGGACTAACTGTATGGTCATTTTGATACATAAAGGATCTCTGCATTTCATCACTTACGTGTAAGCTTCAAAGTCTCCATTGTTGATTGCTTCGATCAGCTGTTCTGTTATCTTGATGATTTCTTGCTTACGCACTGAGGACAAGCATAAAAAAGACAATTTGAAAGCACTGGAATTGTGAAAACTATATGGTGAATAAGTTGCTCCTTATCAACAGGGTAACTACTAGTCTTCTTGCAGGGGCAGATGACTTCTTGCATTCCAGAAAAGCAGCACAGTAATGAGGTTAACCATTGGGAGAAGGGGTAGACTACTACGGCTCCTTTACGACCTGTGGACTTCAACTCCTAGAATTCCTGAGCCAACATAGCAATGCTGGTTCGGGAATTTTGGGAGTTGTAGTCTACAGATCGTAAAGGGGCCATATCTGCCTATCCAATTTGGAAGGATGGTGTTTGCTGTTAACAGGAAATGAGCTCAGGAAATAGGCTGCCCCGTTCAGAAAGTCAAGGTATTGTACTATATTTAAGACATAATCCATGTAGAGCAGTAACGTTCCAAGAATCAAGGAACAAATCTTGAAGTGCCATCTCTGAGATGAGAAAGATTCACCATATGATGCAAATCTGAAGAAATGGGCCCATCTAGATGGATAGATCTATTGTTGGTTTATTATTCCCTTAGAAACTAAGCAATTGTACCAGGAATGTTCATTTGTTTTTTCATCCAATAGCCACAACTGGCTTTTCATTGACAGGAATAAATTTAAATTAGATATCATCAGTATAATCACTTAAAAAAAAACCCATCAAATCAGACATTACAATTTAGTAGCAAATTCTGGAAGTTTTGTATTCTAGTTATTTTAGGGGCTGTACCCTTGGTTTCATTCTATGCCGTTCTAGTTTGAACCACAATTTGTATTTTGTAAACTACCATGGTTCTGTAGAAACCTGGGTTATAGGAACAATGTTTTGTATTGACAAACACTAGAAATGTCATCACTATCAATGGGAATGTCTGTACAATCACTCTGAGGTTGGTGGGACAAAATAAAGATCTGTAGGAAGAAGCTTAATTGTGTTTGTACTGACCCAGATAAGATTATAGTAAAACCACTGGTTCCTTGAAATTTCCAACAAATTATGCAAACGTGGGATTTCAGGTACAGAACCTCAAACTCATTAACAAAAGATCACACTGATAGGTTTTCAGACGCTCCCTCCAATGTCTGCTAGGTGGCTTAAATAAATGATTTAATAGCAACTGTTTTTATTCTTGAATAAAGTTGCTGCTTCTCCTGAAAATGTCCCAAGTGTAGTCTCATTCTGCTAGAGCAGGGGTCTCCAACCTTGGCAACTTTAAGATTTGTGGACTTCAACTGCCGGCTTCAAAGCTGGCTGAGGAACTCTGGGAGTTAAAGTCCACAACTCTTAAAGTTGCCAAGGTTGGAGAACCTGTGCTAGAGCTAGGATTTCATTAGAAGAAACATTTTCATACCTTATTCAATTAGCCTTTGTGACTGACCATTGGTCCCAGTTTTATGTATGCCACAACCATTTTTACCTCAGCTCAAAATTCTAACTCTACCCATGTAAGGAAATTACTTGAGGCAAAGTTTTAACTGCGCACAGTAAGCATATGGTTAGAATTCAGATTCCCTCCAGCTGAGCAATACAGTACATTTAATATGTTTCTGATTTCCTCCATGACAGAAATAAATAGATTCAAAAAACAGGTTCATCTGTAGGCATTGAATGTTTACAGACATGTCATGTGGATGATAACAGAAGGTACGCTACGCTATTGTTCATTCATGAGCAAAAACAACTCTGCCTTCGTTTTAAAGTCTTCTGAATGATATCCAGTGGTGCAATGCATTACATATTATGCTCTGCTTCTCTTTATCCAATTACAAAAAAACCATGCAATTCCATCAAATGCTTTTGTTAAAGCAGACATGTGCAGCTAATCTCATCTCTATCTTTTCTGAAGTCAGAAAGCAAAATGTCCATGATATCCTTAATCCTTACCAAATTTTTTCCTGGTTCTCTTCCAAAAGTTTGAGTAATCAAGCTCCTTGCTTTTGAGGAAGTCTTGAGCTTGAAGCCCTGGAATCAAAGGCTAATATCTTTGTCATCTACCATTTGCATACTGGTTACTCTGTTCCCTTAGCTAATCAATACATGAAACCATTTGTGCTAGAATGGATTGTGTTTGTCATTCCATGGGCAGTTAGATCTGATTGGGTGGCACAAACGGAAGGTATGGATGAAGTATAGCACGTTCATATACTGAGCAGTACATTATTTTTGGCCAAAATTGGCAAACAATTTTGTTGTGCTTAGCATCAATAAAACAATGAACATTGTCAACAGATTGTACACATGCCAGCTACTAAATTGTGCACAAATAGACTAAACATCTCAACCAACGAGAAAGAAATGTCACATTGTACTTTCCAGCAATCTATTTTTTCTCTCTTTTCTGTCACAGTAAAGAAAGTATATTTATATTCAAATACTTGAGTGTAACTTTCCAAGTCTTAGCAACCTGACATTAACAGCAGACGGATATCACTATCAGGCCTATAAACTTTCAAATGAAGTTCTGCATTTTTCTAACCATAATGGCAATAATAATATTTCTGCTGCAACAAATATATTTGGAGTTCAGATCTTTCAATGCCTGCTATATGGTAGATAGATTTGTTAGTACTGTGACTTGAGCCTCTACAGCAGAGGTCTTCAAACTTGGCAGCTTTAAGACTTGTGGACTTCAACTCCCAGAATTCTCCAGCCAGCT
>JANHFM010000568.1:3667-15601 GCA_032468115.1 Grayia smithii | reverse complement strand
ATCTGTAGATATTCCCACCATTCTAAGATTATTCCTTCTTGTTTTAAAGTATCCCTCAATTTTAGCTCTCCCTTTTCGTTCATTAAATCCCTGTAAGTTATTGTTTTCCTTGTTTTTTTTAGGTTGGGGTGGGTGATTATATCTAATGGTGCGACCCATTTTGGAATCTGTAAATAGTTTCTTTTTTTTGTATAAAGCCAAACTGATAATAATGCCCGTCTAATAAAGTGTTGCTGGAAATATTGATGGGTTTTGTATCTGTCTTCCCACATAATTGCATGCCATCCAATTTGCAGGTCATATCCTTCTAGTGTCAACAATCTCTGATTTTGTAACTGGACCCAATCTTTTACCCATACTAGCGCGGCTGCCTGTTTATATTTTTGCCAATCTGGCAATCCGAAACCACCTCTTTCTTTTGCATCTTGTAGTAATTTTAATTTTATCCTTGGTCTCTTCCCTTGCCATACATATTTTGCCACGATTTTATTTAGATTGTTAAAGAATGTCTTTTCTAATCTGATTGGTATACATTGAAAAAGGAAGAGTAGTTTCGGGAGAATATTCATCTTTATGGCCGCAATCCTGCCCATAAAAGACAGCTGAAGCTTGGACCAAATTTCTAAGTCATGTTTAATTTTTCCTATTAATTTATCATAATTGTTTTTTTGCAATGTTGAACACCGGTTAGTCAAATCAATTCCCAAATATTTGATTTTTTTGCTAATCTTTATGCCTAATTCACTTTCCAAATCTTTTTTTTGTATTTCTGACATGTTTTTAGTCAATATTGCAGTTTTATTTTTGTTCACTTTTAGTCCTGCCACTTCACCATATTCCGTCAGTAATTCCAGCAACTTTACACCTGACTTTGTTACATCTTCCAAAATGAATACCAAGTCGTCGGCATAAGCTTGAATTTTATACGTTTCTTTTTTAATCACCAATCCTTTAATATTTTCTTCTTCCCTAATAATTCTGTTAAGGACCTCTAGTGATAAAATAAATAGTAAAGGAGACAGAGGACACCCCTGTCTAGTTCCTTTTTCAATCAGAAACTTTGGAGTGAGGGCACCATTAATTATAATTTTGGCTTCCTGTTTGGAGTAGATGGTCTGGTACATCCTAATAAATTTGGGGCCAAAATCCATTTCTTTTAGTTGACATAGTATAAAATCCCAATTAACATTATCGAACGCTTTTTGCGCGTCTAAAAAAATTAAGGCTAATTGCTTTTCATTATGCGTTTCGTAATATTCTAGAATATTTAATATAGTCCGAATGTTGTTTCTAATATGTCTCCCTGGCAGAAACCCATTTTGGTCTGAATGGATAAATTGGTTTAAATAAATTTTTAATCTGTTGGCCATGATTGACATAAAAATTTTGTAATCTGCGTTTAGAAGTGAGATTGGTCTGTAGTTGCTAATTAGTGTTATGTCCGAATTGTGTTTAGGTATCAAAGAGATACTGGCTTCCCTCCAAGAATTGGGACATTTTGCTTCATTAAGTACATCATTAAAAATATCTAACATTGTTGGGCCCAATGTTTCATAATGGTTCTTATAGATTTCCACCGGGAGGTTGTCGGGGCCTGGCGTTTTATTTCCTAAAATATTTTTCTTAAAGAGTAAATCAGTACAGATAGTCCTTGATAGTCCTTGTACTACCACAATTGGGATCAGGATTTCTGCTAAACAATGTGGTTGTTAAGTGAGTTGTGCCCAGTTTTATGGCTTTTTTCACCATGATCATTAAAGCAAATCATTGCAGTTGTTAAGTGAATCATGGGCTTTCCCCATTGACTTGGTTTGTCAGACATCTACTGGGAAGTTTACAAATGGTGACCACATGATCCTGGGACATTGAAATCATTGTAAATACATGCTGGTTGTCAAGCACCTGAATCTTAATCATGTGACCATGGGGAAGTGTCATAAGTGCAAGGACCAGTTGTAAGTCACTTTTTTCAGTACGTTGCAACTGTGAAGGACCACCTTTAAAAACACAAGCAATATGTCCGGAGAAGACAATCACTTGAACAAACTAAATTCTCAAACTTAATCTAATTCACAATCTGGGTGAACAGCTAGGTTTTCAGAGACTTCTTGATTATCAACAAGGTGGGAGTCATAGCAATCTCTCTAGTGATGCTGTTCCAGAGGTCAATAAATACATGCTTCTTATATTGTACTAAGTGATATTTTTCATTGAAGGGATCTAGAATGTGACCACTCTGCCTATTTGTACCTGGGGCCTATGCCACATAGGGCTGTACTGTAACCAGTACTTAAAATTGCACCTAGAAGTCAACAAATAGCTTTTGGAGCTTGGAGAGCAAACATATTATATTCGGAACATATTCTGGACCAATAGCTTCCAGTCATCAAGTCCCATGTAGAATTCATTGCAAGAGTCCAAATGTAGAGTGACCATAAGTCTTAATGAGTAGAGATGCAATTTAAAGTACTGTGAGCCCTGGTAGTTCAATGATTAAAGTGCAATATTGCCGGCAAACTCTGCCCATAGTCTGGAGTTCAATTTTAATGGGACTTGAGTTTGACTCAGCCTTCCATCTGTCCAAGGTTGGTAAAATAAGGTTTGCTCCCAGATTGTTCAAAAATGTGAGCCTTTTGCACATGCCCAGAGGGTAAAAAAATGGGACGTGATGACATCCAGGCGGGTGGTTGGAGCCTCCCACAGCTGCCGCTACCAGTTCACCCGAACCTGATAAAACCAGCTGAATTCCACCACTGATAGAGTGGTATATAAATGTAAGTGTTATTGATGTTGATATTGATATTGCTAGACAGCCTGGAGAGAACATACAAAAATCTAGAAAGAGATGCAACTGGGACACAGAATGATCTGCAAAAGTGCTCCTGACATAGCTGGCTATTGCTCTTTCAAGCAGGAGTGGCAAGTCCAATACCAGTCCTGATGGGAACTGCCAACTAATCCAGGACCACAATGGAAGATTTCTGGGGTTGGTGGGGGGAGGCAAATAACCACACCAATTTATGCTGGCTTGGATGGAATCTGAGCTGCTTCTTCTCCCTCCATACCTGCACAGCACTCACCCATTGGAACAAGACATTGTTGTTTAGACATCCTTGGTTCAATATGTAATTGATACTAGGACCCAAACTGAAGGTTAACCTAACCAAGCACCCTGAATGTCAATCAGAAGAAGAAGGGCATTGAGTTTTGAGGCTTCATGGGCTTGATTTTCAGACTAGAATCAATTACAGAAAGAACTACAGCAACAAAGTTTTTTCTAGTCCCTATCTCGCAAAAGACTGTGGAGAGTCAGAATTGATGGATCACCCTCATTCCAGCTCTGTTAGAATGTGCTCAATGCTGCTTCTGTATTATGTCCTGTATTATGTCCTGAAATTGATGAATGAAAGTTGTCCAGAAAAAAGAGAATCACTAGTCAAGAGTTGTGAGCTATTAGTTTGGTTTGATTTGGTTTCGATTTATTTCATTTTTGCAGTGTCTGATGGCACCAATCAAGATACCATGGGTTGTTTTAAATGGAAGTTGCAAACCCACTGTGTGGAAAAGGCAGTGTATAATATTATTGTTGAGCCTTTTGCTGGCTGGAGAATTCTGGTTATTTTAAATCTACACACCTTAAAGTTGCTGAAATTAAGAAACATGGCTATACCCACCAACATATGGCTAAATGTCTTTGTTAAAAATTGAACTAAAAAGCCACAGCTGAAGTTCTCTGTGCTATGTTCTGTATTTTTTGCTCATGCATGCAATAACATCCATAAACATGGTGCTAATGCATGGCCCCACTGAAGCATTTATTGCTTGCTTCGCCTGTCTTTGATCTTCCTCTGCTGGGAGCCAATGAATAAATAATACTGCTGATTATGAGCAGGAAACAATCTGATGAGGTTAGATTCCTCAGAGAGCCTTTATGGTATTTCAGTTAACTTGGAAGATGGAGCCCTGTTGTGCTTGCATATGGAGAAAGGGATATTCTTCTGTCTATAACTGGAATCAGTTAGTTTTTCAAGGCAATCCATTAAGGAGACTAGCAGTGCAGTATCTACATAGCAATTACAGCACTGAATCCACAGGAGTTTGTGCCTAAGTAAAGCATATATAGAATGGCAAACTGAAGGACAAGAGTTTGGGTGGAAGTAAACTGTAAACTAAACGTAAAATGGATTATTGAATATCTGGATTCTGGAAAAAATATATCTGATCCAACACAAATATTAGTGGGTTTTGATGCCACCTGCCGCAGCTAGAAAACTCTAGATTCTCTATTTAAATGGGGCAGAGTATCTTCCCCTAAATGTGACTGTTGTGTGTCTCTTATCACATAGTGAGTATCTGTCATTTGAGAGCTTATACAAAAGGAAAAGCAGGCTCTCTCCAACTAATAAATACTGCAGTTAAATTGTCTAGATATTAATATATAGAATACTTACTCTGTTCTTATTAATCAGTATATTTTAAAATGTAATCTATAACATATATAATTTCTAGAATTCCTGAAACATTACAAAATTGACTACATATTTTTATCATATATGCACTATAGCATTATATGTTCCTATATAATTTGTTTACTGTTATTCATGTGTTCTATGCCATATGCTAAGTAAATAAATAAATAAATTGGGGTAAACTGCAATCAATTGTGAAATGAGCCTAATTATGTATTTATTTATATCAAGTGTTATGTTATTTTTAAAAAATTACATGTCACTTGGTCCTTTTATAGGTTTGGACAGCTTACAACAAACCATTAAAGCATCCATAAAAATATTTCTTTTAAAAAAAGATAAAACAAATAAAAATACTAAAGTTATAGCAATACTAGTAAAAAAACCTGGATAAATAAATTTCCAGATCCCTTTAAAACTTTAATAAGAAAAGGGGTTGCTTGAACACTAATTAACACTTTTTTACTGCAGGGATGGGCAATTCCCAATGGGGTGGCTATGTGATAAACTGTTGTAGAGGCTGCTGCCTATCCTTCATTGTCCTCTTGTTACCCCAGCCCTGCTAACACCGACTCCCACCGCTGCCCTATCCCCTGCAAACACTAATACCAACACCACCTCCCCATTACTGATAGTGCTGTAGGCTGGAGAGGGACAGCCTGTGGGCCTGAGCTTTCTCTGTGGGAGCCCCAACCCTGTGGAACGATCTACCCGTGGAACTTCGGACTGCCCCTGACTTTCACTCCTTCCGCTATGACCTGAAGACATGGCTTTTCCACCAGGCAGGCGATGGTTGACCATTTAATTTGATTTTTAATTAGTTTTAAATTTTAAATTAAGTATTTTAATTAGATTTCACCCCTTTTTTAAATGTAATGTCTTCTTGTTTGTATATGTCTATTTATGTTTTTTATATTTCTTGTCTATTTATATTATTGTAAGCCGCTCTGAGTCCTTCGGGAGAAGGGCGGCATAGAAATTGAATAAATAATAAAATAATAATAATAATGTGACCCAGAAGCTATAAAATACCCAGGTCTATTCTATAGTATGGAGGCCACCATTGAAAAACTTAATTCATTTTGATGTCAAATGCCTCCCTGATGAGATCCACAGACATTCAAGACACTAAATGATATAAAGACAGAATAAGAATGGAGTTCTAAGGTCCTCTTGGTAATCTTTTTGCTCAGTGACGATTGGGCCCAATATTTCCCAATGGCCATTGAGCAGAATTTCACGCCTTTCCTGGATATTTTGACTGAGAATCTGAAACTAAGAAGGCAACTTATATATCTGTCAAGACCAGTCAGCACAAAAAGCAATGGAAGCATGCATTCTGCTTGCACAGAAGTACAGAACACAGAACAGTGAAGTCAATAGTCTTGACTCAACAGTAGTTGAGACAAATATAAAAATACTCTGCATAGATCATGTTATTCAATCTTCCTTTCATCAGCTTTGAAGGCAAGGCATTAAATCTTATAAGCATGAGTGTTCTTCTTGAGTAGCAGATGTAAGCGTATAAAGGGCTTTGGAGGCTTGAAAAGGCTACAGAAAAAGTCTTTGAAATAATCTGTGAAATTTCAGACTGCTCTGCCTATCCAAAAAAACCCCTCTGTCATAACTAACTAATATAAAAAATGGCCACAAAATACAAATCTAGGCAACATTTTCTTTTACATGCAGAAATAAACTTACCATTAAAAGTCAGCTGAGCCAATGACTCACCAGAAAAGTATTGCCTCAACAATATTTTAGATGACAAATTCTCATTCAGAGTGCTACTGAAGAGCATTTCATATCTTACATTTTATATTGGGTCATTTTTTTAATGTTATGTGAGGTGAGTGGGTGTTTTGGGGAGTGCATATTTTTCTTTGGTTTCTTTGCTGTATGGAACTCATTGTGATCCGATTTAAATCCCTATGAATCAATTAATCAATTAATTAATTAAATTATATCCAAAGAAGAGCATTTAAACTAGAGCTAAGGGCTCTAGTTGAATTCTAATACATTTTGACTGAACAATTTCAAGGTGCATTAGGTCAGTGATAAACTATTCAGACTGGAAGAAAATTGCCTCTCTACAAAATGAAAATTGGAAGAGAGTTTCTTCAGAAGATTCAATATTACAAGGCATGAGGGTCATATTTAATAAGTAGTTATTGTTTGTGCAGTCTAAGTAATTTAATAATTTATAAATTCTTCTTTTAGGGATTTAATGAAACAGGATTAAAGGAATATTCACCTATGTTTGCCACCAGCCACTATCCTGTTTCCATGGTTATACACAGAAGTAGGTGTCCTAGTGAACAGATATTTTGACTGAATGGAGATCGGCTGGATTTACAGTAGTATAGAGGGTAGTTGTTAAAGTATCAATGTTTGTAGGGAGACGGCATTGTGATTATCAATCTAGGAAGTATTTACATGCCAAAAAATTGAAATTCCATAGTGGCAAAACACAAAGAAAATGTGTGAGCAAAGCTGTGTCCATGTTGTCACCTAAGAAAAATAAAACACTGGAGCTTTTATAATGAACCAATTTTGGTTCAGTATGTGCTAAGCCACAGTTTCTTTGGATCAATTCTATTTGATTTAACTATAAATCATAAATCATGGTTTACATATCATCAGTAAACCAAATGATGACTTAGTATAATGTGTGAAAGCAGAATCACCAAGTAAAAAGAAAAGACAATGTTTATAAATGAATGTAACTAAACTTTATTAAGGGATGAAATAAAGTTACTACTGATATTTGTTTCTGTAGTTTTGATGGTACTTTTCTTTTTTTCAAAATTGCACTGCCACCCAAATCTGCAAATTAAACCATAACAGATGTTTGCTTCTACAAATTTTCTCCAAAAATAGAAATAGATTTTGCACATTAGACTTTTGGAAATGCTACTGGGTGATCTGCATCATGCTAGTCATGGTAAAATGTATCTCAAGTCACAAAAGAAGATGGACAGCCCCTCAGAAAATGTTCAGGATCAGCAGTGATTTGGAGCTAATTTCATGGATGTTTTCCAGTCCTTTCCTTTTTCTCCCCTGATCTTCTGTTCCCTTCTGAACAATAGAGCTTCTGAAATTCCCTTTTTAACATCTTTCACATTGAATCAAGAATACACTAAGCATACTCCCTGCAGCTGTTGCTGGTCAAATTGCTGTTCTGAAGGGACCAGCAGATGAGGTTGTCTCCTTTGAGAAGGTCCAGGCAGAAGGTTTTAGCCCACAGTCCAGCCCACACTCAATCCTGAAATGTGAGAGGTTGGATTCCCTCCCCCATCTACCACTGGCCTAACACACATCAGAGCTTTTAAATGAACCCAGATGGCTGGCAGAAAGGCGAGGCATCCTGCAAAACTGCCTGGGGGAATCTCTGCTTGCTGTCATCTTATTCTACAGGCCAAGAGCCTTCAAGATGTCTGTGTTGTTTCTTAATCTGAGATCACTCCTATTTGAATTTTCTACCAATTTCCTTTTGGAAATGTCACACAGCCATCAGAAAGATACTCCAAGATTGATTTGACTGAGATCAAACATTTCCTTAAGTCCTAGGTTGAATATTATCCTTAATAAAGAACATGCTCACTCACATGCAATGCATATATCCACTTCAGACTGCAGCTGATATACTGCATTCTAATCCTGCCATGTATCGTATATTTGATTAAGCTGTTAGTTCTATCGGTGAAATAAATTAGCTGTAAGCAATATAAAAGACTATAAAATTGAAAGTAATGTATGCTGGTCTCCTAAATTTAAATTGTGCAAACATGGTTTTCCTTTTTATTCTTGTGTAAAGATTTGCAAGCAATTATTAGTTGAAAGAGGTAATTACAAAAAGATTCATCTCTAGAAGATTATTATTGATTTATAGATATCTGTTATTTTAATAAAAACCAGATTGATATGATTTTCTTTTACAACCAAGCAATAAGCTGAATGGGAAACATAAGACGAGTGAAGGATACTTTTCATGTATATGCTAAATATTCAATTTCTATTCCCATCCAAGCATGACCAAGGAAGAGGATGGACACAGAAAAAATATCTAGCTATCTTTACTGGGCCAATGAACTCTAGGCTGGCTTAGCCTGGCTGAAAGCCATTTTGATGAGCAGAAAACATGAGGCTAAATTATATATATTTACAAGCATTACAGGGGGTCTAGATCTTGTGAGGATTCCTAGAGCACATAAAGACAGGCAGAGAACTTTCCCACATGTATGAAAAATTAATGAGGCTACAACTATATGAATATACCCTCATTCATGACATTATGAAAGGGCACCAACATGAACATTTTAAACTTGCCTGGCTTGTTCATGTAAACTGATGGACTGTAGTTCTCATTTAAATGGACAAGCATTCAGGTTGGTATTTTCTTAACCTTACTGCCAGCAGGTAGTAAAACACAGTCAGCAGATACAAAAGTGCCTCAGACAAGAATTCAGAAGGTGTATTTCTTGAAGTTTGTGGAGGGTGGGGAGTACAGGGTGAGTGAAAAAATGGAATTTGAGAAAATGTGCCTTCCATTTATTAATCTTATTCTTTTCCTATTCTAAATCCTTTATTGTTATATAAATGTTTCTTTATTGTTATGAGGAATGGTGTTCATATATATTTTCATATTTTAGGATATAAGGTAAAATTATCCCTGAAGAGGTGATTTTGTGTGCTGAACTTTGGGATTAAACATCACTGAACTCAGTGGAATTGCTTTCTAAGTAAACAATCTTCCTGGTAGGGTTACATATCATAAAACTCAGTGATGTTATATTGTAGCCATTCTTCAGAGGGTGACCTCATGTTATTACTATTCCTTTGAGTAGGGCTCATCATCATGTTCACTGCTAATGCAATACTGAGGACTCATTGTTTACTGGGCCTTGCAAACCTACACTGTTTTAGCAGCAGGATCTGTAACAAGCTATGAAGCTTCAAAATGACACAGAACTCATTATGCAGCCATATAAATAGAAGTTATGTTATTATATCATAATACTGATGCAAATGTTTGTCACGTCACTGTTTCTTTTATCCCCCCCATATGGATCCTTAGAAAATCAACAGTGACTGTATATCCAATAAACAAGAAGGAAGCTGGAAGCAGGGAGAAATTTGCCTATCATTTCTTGAAGAAAGAAGTACCTAAGCAGCTGAGTTCATGCAGTAATGTATCTTGAAGAAATGGTGCAAATTTGTACTCATTTAATTCTTTGTGTTATTAATCCAATTTTTGTATACATTATTGGATAAACTCAGTTACACAGGTAGTCCTTGACTAATGATTGGTCTCTTAGTATCCAACCATTCAAAATTGCTAAAAACTATTGCAGGAGTACTTACAAGTTGGTTCTGAAGTTCCTATAGATTTTTCCATTTTTGGAAAAATTAACCCATAGTAAACAATTGGTTTGCTTAACTACTGCATTTTCTTAGTGACTGTCACAAAAAAAGATTGTAAAATTTGGTCAGTCATGTGGCTGACTTGTTTTACAACTATCATGACTTAAGACCATAAAGAGCAGGCTTGATGAGTTGAAGACTACCTGTAGACATTTTAAAATCGTAATATCTTATTGTTATCATCAGCCATTCAGTTGTGCTGCCCTTCAGCCACTCCATGGATTGGCACTCTCCATGCCAATCCCTGTCTCACACTGCTTCCTTCAGATCTGCCATGGTCATCCCAGTGTCATCCTTCATAGTGTTCAACCAGCAAGTATTAGGGCAGCCCCTTCTTCTTTTTCCTCTGATCACTCCCAGCATGATTGAATTTTCAAGTGAGTCAGCTCTCATGATGACCAAAGATCTGCTTGGCGATCTTGGCTTCAAGTGATATTTTTGGTGAGATTCAGTCTAAGACTTTTTTGTTTGTTATTTTTGCAATCCATGGGATGCATAATAGTACAAAGGTGTACCCTCTTCTTTTATCTCCCTTTTTCAGAGTCCACGTTTTGTAGCCGTAAGTAGCAATTGGAAATATTATTGTGTTGACCAATCTTCATTTGGTTGTGAGGCAGATGTCTTTACTCTTCCCAGATATTTATGCCAGACATTGCAGTTTTTCCAAGTGCTACATGCCTTCTAATCTCAGGGCTACAGTCACCACCTTGTTCAATTTTAGAGACCAGGAAAATGAATTCCTTTACTGTTTCACTGGTATCATTGTTGATCTGCAGTCTGACCTGGGTGTTCTCTGCAATTGTAATTAACTTTGTTTTCTTGATGGTAAGATGCAGTGTGAATTTTTTCACTTTAATCTTTGACTCTCAGGATTAACCACTCCAGTTATTTCATGCTTTCATCTGCATATCGGAGGTTGTTGATAGTCTTACCACTGATTTTAACCCTAATGGTAGATTCCTTCAAATGTGCATTTCTCATAACTGTTTCTGGGTGCATGTTGAATAGTATAGGTGACAGGATGCAACCTTGTTGAGTGCCTTTTTCAATTCTGAACTATTTTGTGTCTCCATATTCAATTCTTACAGTGGCTGCCTGATCAGAGTACAGTGACTGAATGAACTGGATATCTTACAACAATAAATTAATCCAGAGAAATTGTAGTTTCTTTGATAAATTATGTTTAGATCTTTGATACCTTAGCCCAATGTATGAATTCAATTGTTTTCCAGGAACAGACCTCTGTTTGAACAAAATTTGAAAATTGAGCTTAACATTATTATTCATTTAAAGTTTTTCAGATTTGGCAACACTAACATGTGGACTTCAATGGGACACTTTGGGAGTTGAAGTTTACATATCATAGAGATGCTATTCTAAAAAAACTCCCTGATTTAAAGTTTTTAAATATGAAAAAGACAATTTATGACAACAGAAGGAGTATACATGCTTAGAATTAATTATGACCAATCTTAATAAACCAGAATAAAATACTTGTTTTTATATCAGAAGTACAAGAGTAATAATGCTTGACTAACATAGTAGCTATAAGAGAACTAAATTCTCTCAGTAAAAACTATTAAAGGCATTTATTGCAGTGCAATTAAATATCCTTAAAAGTAGTTATGCTATGGAATGAGGTAATTCCCTTGAAACAATTAATTTACATCGGTTATTTAATAGAAAACACAGATGTTAAGTATTGAAGGAAATATAATCTAAAGGCCAGTCAAATAGAGTTCTTTCTAATAAAATCAGGAAAAAAACCCTCAGGGTCTCCACCCACTAAACATGGCTAATGGAACTAAGTATGTAGATAAGGGACGGGGTGGCTCAATGGAGGGACACAGTGGCTCAGTCAATAAGGCACTGAGCTTGTCAATCAAAAGGTCAGCAGTTCAGCGGTTCATATCCCTAGTGCCACGTAACAGGGTGAGCTTCCATTACTTGTCCCAGCTACTCCCAAGCTAGCAGTTCAAAAGCACATAAAAATGCAAGTAGAAAAATAGGGACCACCTTTGGTGGGAAGGTAACAGCGTTCCAT
>JANHFM010000564.1:190474-205177 GCA_032468115.1 Grayia smithii | reverse complement strand
AGGTGGTCCTGCAGGTATCCTGGGCCTAAGCCATGTAGGGCTTTATAGGTCAAAACCAGCACCTTGAAGTGCACACGAAGAATGACCAGAAGCCAGTGCAGCTCGCGCAAGTATACTCAGTTATATTAATTAGTCAAGAAAACTAACAGTATTAGTTACCCCTATAAGTATTTAATGTATAGGTAAATCTTCCTAACTTAATAGTGCTCAGTGTCTCACACTTTATTTTCTTAAGTGATTTCTTTTGGAACCTATTTTGCTTTTGAGAAGAGGTCTTGAGAATTCTTTTGTTATCACAAAACATTGAGAATCCAACCCTATACTTATTTCCTTCAGTAAAAGTCATATTTTTTTGGTTCTTACTTTGAAGGAACCATATTTACCTGAACTAAATAAACTTTGATTAATTATTCAGCTCAATTGGATCCTATGATCCCTAGTAGTAGAGTGGCCTTGAATGCATCTAACAGAACTTGACATACTGTATGTTAGTCAACATGGTATATACTGTATTCATTAATACATCATTATTTATCAGAAAATGGCAAGTATATACAATGGCAAAGGTATAGAGTTACTATTTTTACCCACTTAGAGAGTATCCACATGTAAAATGTAATCCATCTCATAATTTAGTTTTATTAACTTTACCAAAATCACAGTTTATTTTATTAAGTTCTTCATTCATTCATTCATTCATTCATTCATTCATTCATGTGCTCATTACAAAAATATTTCAGAGAAATTTTCTAGGTAAAATGCCTAAGCACCTAGTGAGTTATTTTAATACAAAGGTGAGTAATATTTTTACAGCCAGAGGCTAAATTTCTCTTCTAAAAATGTTGCCCTGTAGGGGAGTATTATGATATCATTGGAATGAGTGGAGAGACCATATTTCTGGTCGTTTGGGGAAAAGAAGGGGGTTAAGTGATCAGTTTATCACTTAACCCCTTCTCTACCTCAAAGGACCGGAAACACAACTCAGGGCAGATAATAAAAATAAGACAACAACAACAAACAGAAAATGCTGCCTCTGCAAAGTAGCCAAAGAAACAGTTTCTTATCTGATGCAAGAAGATCACATAGAATGACCACAAACAACGACACAACAAATAGCAACAAGGCTGCATTGGAATATCTGCAAGTAATACTATTTATCTGCAAGCAAGAACTAGTGGGATTAGAAAACAGACAAAAGTAATAGAAAATAAAGTAGCTAAAGTGCTTTGGGACTTTGGGACTTTAGAATTAAAAAAAAAACACCTGCCACATAACACCCCAGATTTAACAATTGTTCATAAGAAAGACCAAAAAGAAAAGTCTGGAGAGTGGACATTGCAATACCCAGAGATAGCAAAATAGAAGAATTGAGAGGTGGAGGGAGGGAATTACAAAATACAAAGATTTACAAATAGAAGTAGAATGTCTCTGACAAAAGAAAGCAAAAAAAAAAAAAAAAGCCAATAGTAATTGTAAGTCAATTGCAAAAGGCAGTTTTAGTTGGATCAGCTTATATCCTGTGATGATATCTTTAATAACATCTGCCTGTTCCAGGACATGATGGGCAAAAATGCCAAATCTGGGTGAGTGTGTGACAAACCACAATGCTTATTCTTATTAATAATGACTCATCATCACCTTTATTATTTGTCATTGCTATATTCTGACTTTCAATGACCTTGCCTACCAAACAGCAAAGAGTGCTAATAAAATCTCACTTTCCCACTTTTCACAATCTATCAAGAACTGAAAACCAAAGTTGAAAGATTATGAATAAATCAGCCATGGTGGTCCCAGTGCTTTTCAGCATGCTGGGTGCTATACCAAAAAATCTTGGACTGCACCAGTATAATAATAAATAATAATATGTATACATTGATAAAAATTTCCATCTGTCAATTACAACAGACCACACTGCTTCGATTCACTGGTATTCCACATCGATTCATCTGAGATTTTTGGGAAGAATTTGATGAATATGAAGGCCAGTGCTAGTTAAAAAACTGGCATGAGTTGAGTGAATGAGTAAGTGAGTGAGTGAAAAACAATATATTCTATGAATGATATGAATGGATACATGGAACAGTTTGTTTTATTTTTAATGAAATAATTAGATACAGAGAAGAATATGAGATGTTCTGATTTTGGACAGATCATTAATTGACAGTATTGGGAGTAATCCTTAAAAATAAAATGTATATGCAAGGAAAGGGAAAAGGGAAAGAACTTAGAATGACTCAAAAATGATTATTTAAGAGATGTGTATGGGCATGTTTGTGACATGTTAAACAACAAATTTGTGAATAGGTATGCACAAAAAGACATAGCTTCAGAATGAATAGATGCTGAATAAGTGAACGGGTGAACTGAATACAACAGTGAGTGATCAGAACAAATGTACATTGAAGTGGCTTGTTCTTAGAGAGAGAATTAATGAGAATCTAACTGCAAGACAAATGCACAAAGAGTGAATGGGTTGAGTGGAAGAAGTTATAATTGGAAGAAGCTAAGGAGATGTTTAGAAAGAAAGAGACGAGAAGTTTAATAAAGAAAATCAATGTATGAAGTGGAATATGAATATGACAGCCGTGATGACACAGTGATTAGAATGCAGTATTGCAGGTTAATTCTGCATTCCACTGCCAAGAGTTTGATCCTGATCAGCTCAAAGTTGATTCAGCCTTCCATCTTTCCGAGGTCAGTAAAATGAGGACCCAGATTGTTGGTGGCAATATGCTGACCCTAACAGCTCATAGAGTGCTGTAAAGCACTATGAAGCGATGTGTAAGTCTAAGTGCTGTTGCTATACAATGGAAACAAGGATACCTTGAAATGATAGGATATAGATAGATAGATAGATAGATAGATAGATAGATAGATAGATAGATAGATAGATAGATAGATATGGGCATGCATCAGGAATGGTATTAATATAAACTAGATTTGCTTCATCTCACTTCCTTTTCTAACAAGTTAGAATGGAATGATGGGTATGTATATATGCATTGGACATGAGATAGTCACATGAATCAAGTTTATAAATTACTTGCAACTACCTATTCAAGATGTAAGCACACAGCTTTGGCAAAGAAATAGCACCAATATAGGACAACTGAACTCAATCCCTATGACCTCTGACTCTTGTTAAATATCCAACTGTTCCATCTTCTAATAGAGGTCCTTCTGGTAATTCCAGCTCTTGTGAATATGCTGGCCAATTCAGAAAGGCTTGAAGATTCAATTATAATTGAATCTATGAAACTCATTAAGACCTGAATAGATTCTGTGTTACAATTTGCAAAGAAAAAGGCATCCATTCAGATTTAAATGTACTGTTAGGTAGTGAAGAACAGAACTGATATTTTAATTCTGGATCCAATATATTTGAGTCTGGGGGAGGCAAATACTGTATGCAGGAGTGAGAAATCAGACATTGCTGCATCTGTTAAACCAGAGATAGAAAGCAATCCTGTAATTATTTGCAAGTATTTTGGCATTCTTTTATAGTTTGTTGGAAAAATAAATCTCAAAAGCTGCAAGTCTGAATTATGTATTCAGTGTTTTATGTTGGATAATATCTGTGAAATATTTGTATTTTTAAAAGAATAAATAAATCTAAACATTATAGGAAAAGGGCTGCCATATAGTTGGACATAACCCTTGGTATATCTAGTGTAATCTGTTCAAAGTAGTGGTGCTTGAAGGAAGGTTCTTTGCTGGCTCTGACAAAGGTTTTAAATTCTCTTTTTTTAAAAAAACTTAATATTTCAGGGGTTGAATCTTGCAGGGGATATGCTCAGCTGAATGCTGAATTGTGTCCAACATTCAAGGATCTACACACTTTTTAAACAATTATAAACAAAAAATTAGGGATCAAGTGCAGAACAAAAAATTTGAATGTTTCTATGGACAAAAATAAATCCAAACACTTAATGCAGAGTATATTTGGGGTGTTGGTAAGGATGTTTGAACTTTTGAGAGTACATCATGGTTACAAAATGGCTTCCCTAGGGTGTTGCCCATTCACAAAATGGCTGCTCTTCTTGATGTGGCATGTTTCAAAACAATCTTTAACATTCTAATTATGCCCTCAGGATGTTTTCTAGTTGTTCAGTTTTCCTGATCTTTTTCTTTAAAAAGAAAAATTGAGCCTTCTGGACATTTAGAACTCTGTTTCTCAAGCTTGGTAGCTTGAAGATGTGTGAACTTCAGCTTTCAGAATTCCCTTCCAAACTGGGGAATTCTGGGAGTTGAAGTCCGCCAGTTCTCTGCCAAGCTTGAGAAATACTGATTTAGAACATTTCATCTTCTAAGAATAGCTATGGGGCCTATATGGATGCAAAGGCAATCTTGTAAATAAAAGAATATAGCATTATGCCCAATTTTGATTCCAGGATTGACTCATAAGGCTTTTCTACTCACAGAAAGCCATGTTAAGATTCAATTAACCACTCAACACTTGGAATTCCATTATAAAGCCATAAACATAGACTTCCTTGTTAAAATCTGGTTCAAGAGTTTATGAGAATTAATTCTATTTGATTAGCCCCAAGATATCCTGGACTAATTCATTGATATCTCCACTATGTCTGTTCTCTGGATATTGCAACAACATTATGGGGTTCTTAGTGCTCTCTGAGGTTGGTGGTTTTCCTGCAGACATTACATTATCAAACTAAGTAATGTTATCAGTGCTAGCAACAACACCTTTGTCAGCAGAAATTATGCAGACTTGTAGGTCTTACTCATACTTCCCTGTCCTCAGAACAGCAAACTATACCTCTTATGCTCCTTGAGTAAACTCTGTTTAAGAACCAAACCAAGTGTCACACTTAAATGCTTTCTTTATTTGGCTGAGTAGGAAATTACAAAAATGAGTATCTGAAGTTTTGTAAATTATTGCAAAGCTCAATGCCCTTATCTAAGGGAGGTGAATGGGGGAAAAAAGAATGAAGGAGGGAAATAGAGCATAACAAAATGTTTCTAAAGACATTTCTAGTGTGGAGCGGCTTCCTTTCTGCATTCTGTTGTGTGTCAAGCTCTCAGAGACTGTCAGGTGGATAAGGTTGCTCTCACAAATTTCAGCTCTGAGATTTTGCTTTTAGTTTTAGCTTGTTGATTAGTTTGTATCCAGTTATGTATATGAAAAATTTAAAGAAGGTATGAAGAGGTGGCAAGGCCATTCAGAAGCCCCATGTGCTTTTGCATTTTTAATATGGCTTTCATCAGTGAAGTATGCCCCTTTCCTAGGCCAAAATAAATAAATACATCCAAACTGATGGGCATCAAGGGAGACTCTACACCTCTTGCTGATTCTTGTCATAAGGACTTTACTTCTTTGCTAACCATAATTAGGAGGTCCCAAATGTGCTGTTTTTCCCCCAAGAGGCAACTGGACTTTTTTTGGGGGGGGGTTTTGAAGATGTTTTGCTTCTCATCCAAGAAGCTTCTTCAGAGCTGAAGAAGGTTCTTGGATGAGAAACCAAATGTCTTCAGTGAAAAACCAGAAAGTTCAGTTGCCTCTTGGGGGAAAAAAAAGCATCTTTGGGACAACCATGACCTGGATGACTGAGAATCTTCATAGCCATTAGTTTATCTATTATTGTGAGCAGTTCCATTTTCAGGGCTGTTTTTGATCAAGCTGAAGATCTGCCATCAAGCTGTCAGATCTTCCCTCACACTGCATCAGCCTTACTTCGCTTTGATGGCATCCTGCCATAAAAGGGGGGAAGGGGACTGGGGAAATATAAGGAGGGGAGATGACAGGAACCAGAAGTGCCAACCAAAGACAACAGTTGAAAGATCCAAGGACACAGGCATGAGAATAGAAGGCAAACAACCACCAAAGAGATGCCAAACTTTAGGACTGTTACCAAAACAGCTCGTTTGAATACTATTGAGCATTAACAAGATGACCCAGGAAAAGGGAAAAACATTGGGTTTCCACAGGAATATTCACATCTGGCTTTGCTTATGCTGTAACCACTTGGCTTTAGTAAAACTATACCTTTTGCTACAAATGGAGTTGAGGGTCTTTCTTTTGTAAATGCCTAAGCTGAAACAGGGCTGACGCTTTCCTAAGTTTAATGTGTTAAATCTGTGTTGTAAAATTTGTCCCTTCAAATAAAATTTACTCCTACAGAAGTTCTGCAATGAGACAAAATTCTTCACTCTAGATGTTTATAGAGGTTAACAAAAGATTTCTTCAGAGCTGTAGATAATTCAGCTGCTGTGATACAATATTGGGTGCAATGCAAAGTCTAAAAATAAAGAGAAATGTGGAAGACATAATCAGAGCACCCACACATTTAAAACCTTTATGCACTATAAAAATATGTGTACCTTACGTGAAAATCTAAATCAATCAGCAAAATCAGGGGGAAAAGAATTAATCGGTTGGACTTTGCCCAAATTAATTGGCTCATGAAATCTAGCATCACACACAATATAATGTCAGACAAATCAACCTTCATTAATATATTTAGCCTTCAACTGGTATCTATAAATCTCGAATTTACAACATAAACAGAGCAGTCTTAAAATGACCATCTGATAAACAGATATTTGAAATGGGCAGCATCTGTTCTTCACTCCTTTGCATATGAGCACCCAATAAAGCAGAGAGAAATGCCTTGATTACAGTTTCTTTAAGCCTTTTTAATTATGTAAAAATGCATCATTTTTTACAGATAGATGATCCCTATTATGTTCTCTGGGAGTTTATTGCCAACAATAGATGATGCCTTTCAGTCAGAAAAAGAATATAATTACGCATGTCCCAATTTTTTTTAGTACATAATATAGGAAGGGAGCAATGTTTATATTTGCATGTCACTTTGCAGAGAGCCTAAGTGACATATTGATAGGCCACCTATACTGCACATCCAAAAACCAAAGCTAAAAATATTTAATCCCCCTTATGTCAATTAAAGAATTAAATAACTACTTGACACTACCTTTGTAATGTAGATATACATTTACTTAACTTGGTTGTATGATGCACTATGAATCATGTGGATTAATTTTTTGTTATAGCTGATGCTTTATCACAGGTTTTTTTATTTTAAAGTTTTAAAGTTCATGATCATATAATCCAGTATGTCATATGTATGCTGATGTAAAAACAAAATGAAAGCATGACTTCACATAGTACTCTTAACGGAAGATTATTTAACTTTTTCTGTTTTTTCTACATTTTATTTACATTTTTTTCATGATTGGCTGCTGAAAAATGTTTATTTTTTTTTTCTTTTCCTCCAGAGGTATTTTTGGATTTATATTAAATCTTACATATTTCCAGAAATGTGGCATGTGGTACTAATTATTAGATCTTATTAAAATCTTTATTTTAGTTCTGGACATAGTAAAATGATAATATATATTTTAAATTAAAAATATAATTAAATTTTATCCTGAAAGCCCTTGAAATGTGACCTGGCTTAAAATAAAAAATAAAGAACCTACATCACAATTAAGCTCAATTGTAATCTGAAGATATTCGATCCCTTTAAATATAATTTAAATCCTTATTGCTCAGAAATGAGATTCTTACTATGTATTCATGATTTAAAACACATCTGGGGTGAGGGGGTTTGCTTAAATTCTGGATTAATTGAAAAATTCAACCTCCAGATGTATAGTAGTCTAGTCATATCTGGAATACATACATAAATGAAAAATCTGACTAATTGTTAGAACATTTTGAGATGCAAACTATAACAGGGTTAATGCACCATTGCAATGTGATGCGTGATAAAACATTGATAATGTCTTATAAATCACAGATGCCTCCTCCCGTTTTCGTACTTTGATCTTCGGTTTGGTTAAGCACTTTCTTGCCGTAAGTGCTAACTCATGCTGTTTTCAGAAAATTCAGAATCTGAGAGCAATCATTGGCTCTGCTGAACTGGAAACAATACTGTCCCCCAAAATGATATTCAAATATCGCTAAAGCAGAGCACGTGTGAAAAAACTCTCATTTTGCCGTTTTCTTTAAGGAAGCCGCAGCAGAGTCGAGAAGGAGACAAGCCAGAGTACCATCTGCTTTCTTAGTTTTAAATAATGAAAACTTTAAAGAGAGGTTGCTGTCCAAAGTTCAGATTTTCTGAAGAAACATCACTGGACACTTTTATCTATGATGTATAATTTATTTAGAAATATATACAGATGGAACATAAGGGAGGGTACATAGTACTAGCTCATCTACCAATTCCTGTTTTTAGATTTTTAAATCAATTCTTGATGCCCCAGGATATCATGAAGAGTATTAGAGTTTCTGCTTCCTAGGGTTACTAATTGAAAAGTGTTAGGAAGTGGTTGGATTTGCTTCTAGACCAAATCTAGAAATGTACCTCTGACTAACTTTGGTGTTAATCAAGAAAGCAGATGGTACCCTGGCTTGTCTCCTTCTTGACTCTGCTGTAGATCAACTTGTGTAAATGGCAGGCTGGAAGGCACTTGTGCATTTGCACAATGTCCTGCCATTTGTGTAAATCGTGCATCAGCCCACTATTTGCATAACGCACCAGCCCATCACTCACACAGCGCAGTTCCCCTCTTTCCCCCAGCCGGGCTGCCAAGCCACAATGGTTGGGGACCACTGGTCTAAGTAATTTAGAGTAAGCATATTGCCCACAACCAAGAGTGGGTTCCGCTTATCTTTACTACTGGTTTGCAATGTGAATGAGAGAAGCTTCTGCTCATGCGCAGATCATTCACGATGACATCTGGGCAGATGGGTGGAGCCTCCTGCCGACTTTACTACCAGTTCTCTAGAACCAGACAGAACCAGGAGCAACCCACCACTGCCTGCAAAAATCTTGGTCCTCATTTTACTGGCTCCAGAAGAATAAAAGGCTGAGTCTATCTTGAGCGAGTCAGGATCGAACTCCTGCCAGTGGGCACAGTCAGCCTGCAATAATACACTCTAATCATTGTGCCACCATGACTCCAGAACTCCCAAAGAGCAGGTAGGCAGCTCAAGGTGATGTAACAACAACATGGATTACAGACATACTTAATCAATCAAAAAAGTAACAATAGCAAGAATACCTCACATATTTTGCGGTGAAATTTAATAAATAAATAAAATATTTTGCTTAAGTAGAGCCTTCCTCAGCTATATCTATCTTTTTTAATCTTCTAACTTTTTCTAACAAAAGAAAACGTATTTAAAAAGAAGTCTGGTAACAGAAAAGACAAAAATGGTAAACATTATGTTCTTAATCCAATAGTGGTACAACATAGATTCCCCCCTCCCCTGCCCCCATGCAGAAAGCCCAATACTCTAAAGCAATTAGAAAATGAGATTTTACACATTCCAGGACTGAAAAGCAGGTCAGGTATCAGTTAACCAGAAATGGCTCTTAAAATTAAACAGCACTAAAGCTAACACAGCAAAGAAAAATGAAATTATTGTAGTCTTAAGAAAGGTTTCATTAGGTGAGTTTTGGTGGACTTATTTATCAAGAAAATAGGGGTGAAATATCTACAGATTCTGAATCATAGCTCATAACAGTGTCCCATATACTATACACTTTGCAAAAATTAATGGTAAAAATATGTACCACATGCATCTGAGCCCCAGATTGTAGCATAATTCTTCATATGGAAGCAGCCATGGTGGCACAATGGTTAGAGTACAGTACTGCAGGCTAACTCACTGTTCACTCCAGGAGTTTGACCCAGAGCAGCTCAAGGTTGACTCATCCTTCCGATGAGTCGGTAAAATGAGGACCCAGATTGTTGCGGGCAGTATGCTGACTCTGCAATAGACAGGGCTGTAAAGAACTATGGAGTGGTATATAAGTCTAAGTGCTATTCCTATTGCTATCTTAATGCTGGCCAATCTGACCCCATTCTACTTACATTATCTCATTAGATTTGAAATCTGGTTTGTATTCCTTGGCCTCTGCCAAAATGTCATCTATTACTCCTTTCTGACCCCATCCTTCATCTTTTAAGATTTACTATTTTTTTCCCTTTTCTCATTGCTTCTCAGCTTTTTCTTCTACGTGATGTGTGCAGTGGTTTAGGGAATTACATGATGTGTGCAAGGTTTAGGGAAAGATGGCAGCCAAATGTTCCCTACAAGACGATTGTTCCGATGACTTTATCCAGGCCTTTTCTCAAAAGAAACTGCTGTCATTCAGATCAAAATGCAAACAGAATAAAAGCTCCAGGGCAAAACCCTTGAATGATGTCAAGCAAAAATCAGGTATCTAAATGGACATGTGCAAACGACAAGCATTTAACAAACCGGGTATGTAAGAAATGCTTACATAAGAGAATTATTCTCAAGATATACACACCTTGCAATACTGGATATATATTTATTGTATAAAGTTGTTTTAACATTTTGTAAATAAAAATATTTTTAATAAACAAACCGGGTATGTATAAGAATCACTTTGAGAGAATATTAATCCAATGCAGATAGTCCTTGATTTACAACAGTCAATTTAGGGACTGCTCAAAGTTACAACGGCACTGAAAAAGGAGACTTATAACTGTTTTTCACACTTAGGACCATTGCAACATCCTCATAGTCACATGATCAAAATTCAGATGCTTGGCAGCTGACTCATACTTATGACAGTTGCAGTGTCCCAGGGTCATGTGATCACCTTTTGTGAACTTCTGACCAGGAAAGTCAACAGGGAAGCCAAATTCACCTAACAACCATGTTACTAACTTCATTGCAGTCATTCATTTAACAACTGTGGCAAGCAAGATCGTAAAATTGGGGGAAAACTCACTTAAGCAAGGTCTCACTTAGCAGCAGAAAACTTGGGCTCAATTGCAGTAGTAAGTTGAGGACTGTCTGTAATTTGTGCTAGATGGGATCTCTAACCCACTCTGGTTCATCTCAAGAAGTTAAGCAAGCCTAGAACTGGCTAAGCGCTAGGAAGGGAAACCACCAGGAAGTCTCTGAAGTATAGAAACATTCTAGAATATGGCAATAGTGAATTGTTTGGATATTATTGACAAAAGAGGTGTGTAGCAGAGGTGGGCTTCAGCAGGTTCTGACCAGTTCTGGAGAACCGGTAGCAGAAATGTTGAGTAGTTCGGAGAACCAGCAAATACCACCTCTGACTGGCCCCATCCCCATCTATTCTCTGCCTCCCGAGTCCCAGCTGATTGGGAGGAAATGGGGATTTTGCAGTAACCTTCCCCTGAGTGGGGAGGGAATGGAGATTTTACAATATCCTCCTGCTAGAGTGTGCTGGGAATGGAGATTTTACAGTATCCTTCTCTTGCCATGCCCACCAAGCCACGCCCACCATGCCATGCCACACCCACCAAGCCACACCCACAGAAACCGGTAGTAAAAAAAATTGAAACCCACCACTGGTGTGTAGGTGTGCTCAGGAAATCCTGGGAGTCGCCCTCAAGAGTTACTAGGAGCAATGAGCATCCACAGAAGGAGAACCATGGAAGGCAAACGGCAAACTGTGCCTTGCAACTTTACAGTGCAAACTGTGCTTTTAAATAAATATGGATGGATGTCACAGAGAAATACAAAAAAGATGGAGCCTCGATTGTGAACATATGTTTCACTATTCTGTCATCTTCGTGACTCGCTATGAGTTATGCCTCTAATGGGAATCAAGCATCTATGATTAGATTGCACCCATCAATTATACATCTAAAATCATATCAGGGTTTTCTTTTAACACGTATCTCAAAATTAACAGCAAGAAGTGCCTCTGGAAATTATTGTCTTTCCTTTAGTTTTATGCCTGAGATACAGATCGTGCAAAGATAATTCACATGAAGTAGAAGAAAAATTTAAAAAAAACTTCAACCAAACTTTAAAACTTCTCTTTTTTTACAAAAGCTAGCAATTTCTCCCATATAACAATGTCTTTCCATTTCTTTCTCCCCACACTTAATAGCTTTCCCATAACAGGGCCCTCCGTGACTTGAATTGGAGATATGCGAAATAAATACCTTTCAGCTGTTTAACATTCTAAGTGAAATAATCAATTTGAATGACAATCAGTCATTCACCCATAAAATGTATTGACTAATGAAAAATAGGCATTTCTCAACAATATTGCTGTCACTTTTCAGAGACAAGTTTAAAATAACTGAGACCTCCCAAGCTTTAGATCCAATTAAATATGTGTATGGTTAAATCAGCTCTAAGTGAAGTGTTTGAAGTCTATCACGGCTCTAAGCAAGAACTGCATAACCAGAAGAAGAATAAAATTAAAGGAGGACAAAAGGCATGCAGATTTAATAGCTAAGAAATTCACAGGTGAAATGAGTTCAATACTCTGATCCTATTTATTTATTTATTTATTTATTCATTCAAAATTGTATTAAGAAATGGGGTGTTTGCTTAGAATACTTTTTTCTGTTCATCAAAAGGGTTATTCATCCATGCTCACTTTGCCTGTGTCCCTAGACTGCTGGTTAATTATGTTTTATTACTTCTTTTAAATTCAATGTTTTAGATTTTTATTTTATTTTACTTGGCTTTATAGTTTTATTTTGTATGGATGGATTGTAATCCACAAGAAGATCCTCTGGGTAGTGGCTGAGCAGTAAATATTTTAATTACACTAAATTAATGGTTGTATCTGATCATACATAATGCCTTCTGTTAGTTCCACAAGAGAATTTAAAGTGAGAAGGCCTCTTATTTAATAGTCGGTTGCTTATTTAAGCTCTATTCCTTATTCTTTATTTAAAAATGCATTCTTCGTGAGCAACCCAAAACACAGGCTGTTATCTCACAGTGGTTCTGCACTAGCAGGCAATAACAATTGGCTGTTCCTTAGGGCTGAATCCCTCTGGAACAGTAGAGGAGGTAAACAGACAATTAACAAAAAGCAGATTATAGGAATCCAAAAAAGATTATTGTTAGTAAAAATACACAGATTATTGTACATTACCTTTTCTGATGACATAGGATTTTTTTAAAAAGAAAAACTAGTTAATGAAAATAAATGAGGACAATTCATGAAGAGATCATAAAACAGATTTCCCCTATAAATAGAGTTGAATAATGTTTACATCAGAGATGATAAATTATAGATAGATAGATAGATAGATAGATAGATAGATAGATAGATAGATAGTAGATGATATACATATATGTGTACACAGATATAGAGAGAATGAGAGAGAAGAATGTTGGAGTGTATTGATAATTGTAGCCCTGAAGAGGGTTTCAGATACAAGTATATGGGGCAAAAAAAGAGAGAGAATAAACATATTTTAGAATCTAAAAAAAGACCTTTTTTATAAGTCACAAGGAAAATTGTGGTCTGTAGAAGAATTAGTAGTGTATTCTGCTGAAGATTCTAGCAAGGATTCCCTTAAAAAATAAAGCAGAGCTCCTAATTATTTAGATTCTACCATTCATTACTGTTTTTATTACAGTCATGACCAAGAGTTGAATTTGACTTTTCCACTACTGCTAACAATAGTTTCCACCGCAAACTTTAGCAGCAACCTGAAAGATCATTGGAGGAATTTAGGCATCCAGAAATCTTTCGGCAGGAGTTTATTTGAAAATCCTCACTATATTCCCCATGGTGATGACTGAATTGTTGCAGATAGTTTCTCAATAGACAGCATTCTAGAAATAATTTAAAATAATAGAGTTCTCCTACCTTCAGTGGGATAAATTATGATGTTATGTTACCATCATTTCAATCAAATTTATATAGCTGCCCATTTCACCACTTGGGATGGTGATCAATAATCAATAAAAATAAATGAAAACAAAAATATACAATGAAAAAAAAAACCCCTATTGATAAATATCATAAAAGTGAAAATAGAAACCACAGGAGAACGCAGATGAAAATGGCCACCTCAGGAATGAGGTGGTTGTACTGGTTGTGATGATGGGGGGTGGGGGGTGGGTCATAACTGGATTATTAATGTTCATATTTTCCCCCACTGCTGTCTAAAATTGATAGATCAAAATGGCATAAAAATAAAAGTAAAAGTTTTCTCTTTCTACTGTGTTTCCTCAAAAATAAGACTCTGTCTTATATTTTTTTTAACCCTGAAATAAGTGCTTATTGCTATGCACTCAAAAGCCTGACTGGGCTTATTATCAGGGGATGTCTTATTTTGGGGGAAACAGGGTAGTTGTGTCTGACTTTAGGGGGTGGTGCTCATCTTTGTTTCTTAGTCCATTGACCTTGGAGTACTCATCTTAAACGATCTAAGTGCCAGAGCTCACTGTAACAGCATTGCCAAAAAGGCATTAAAAGTTGTTAACCTAATCTTGTGTAGCTTCTTCTCTGGTAATATTGTACTACTAACTAAGGCATACAAAACTTTTGCTAGACCAATTCTCAAATGCAGCTCATCTGTCTGGAACACGCACTGCATATCGGACATTAATACAATTGAGAGAGTCCAGAGATATTTCACGAGAAGAGTCCTCCATTCCTCTACCCGCAACAGAATACCTTATGCCACCAGACTTGAAATTTTGGGCTTAGACAACTTAGAACTACGCTGCCTTCATTCTGATCTAAGCATAGTACATAAAATCATCTGCTACAATGTCCTACCTATCAATGAATACTTCAGCTTCAACCACAACAATACATGAGAAAGCAATAGATAGAAACTCAAGGTAAACCATTCCAAACTCGATTGCAGAAAATACGACTTCAGCAACAGAGTGGTCAATGTCTGGAATGCACTACCTGACTCTGTGGTTTCATCCCC
>JANHFM010000564.1:136135-151747 GCA_032468115.1 Grayia smithii | reverse complement strand
ACTTGCATTTTTTACATGCTTTTGAACTGCTAGGTTGGCAGAAGCTGGGACAAGTAACGGGAGCTCACCCCGTTATGTGGCACTAGGGATTCAAACCAGGGGTGGGTTCTACTTACCTTTCCTACCAGTTCTGTAGGAGCACGCGCTTTGCGCTTGGTCAGCGCACGCGTGTGCAAAGCATGTGCGTGCACCGAACGGGCACTCCTGCGCATGAGCAGAAGCTTTTTTGAGCAAAAAAAGCCTCAAAAAAGTTTCCTGTGCATGCACGTAAGCGTGCTATGCATGCTGAGCAAAGGGACAGGTAAGGGGGGGCTTCGGTCTGGTAGTATAGAACCAGTTCAGTGACATCACAGCGTCACCGCTACCTATTCTATAGAACCGGACCGAACTGGGAGCAACCCACCCCTGATTCAAACTGCTGAACTGCCAACCTTTCGATCGACAAACTCAGTGTCTTAGCCACTGAACCACCACGTCCCTCTCGACCTATTAAATAAATAACCAGTAAATAGCAGTAAGGAATAACTACTGCCATTCAGATGCCTGTGTAGCACATTATCTATTAATCTGAAATCTCTTTTTTAAAAATGCAGTAATCATCAACTTTGACAGGCCCTTGAACATAAATTAATTCTTAAGCACCCTTTAAGCAAACTCACCTGAAACATTTTGACATATATTTAGAGAAGACAACCAAAATCTCCCAACACACAGTTATTGATTTTGTTAAGATGTAATCAGAACTAATCCTCCATAAAGCAAAATGGGAAGCATCATTATGTTTAGTATTAGCTATAATTTTAGCCTGCAACAATTTTCAGAGGTTTATTTTCCCAATATTAAATTATACTCTATTTTTGGAATGAGCTGTGAAACATATTGGTTGAATTTTTTATCTACCAGTAAAATCTTACTTTAAGCATTGTTTTAATTACCTTTCCTCCCCCAAACAATTTAAATAGTAAGAACTTTATTTCTTACCATCCTCTTCTGTTTGCACCACCAATTCTTCACTTTCCATCTTGCCCTCTGGATTTGAAAGAGCCAACCTCAATCGGATGGTCATGAAGGGTCGTAATCCTCGCAACGTGTAATGTGATGATGTCTGAATTAGTTCCTCTGCTTCATATTTCTGCTGGTTGAATATATACTGGTAATGAACTGTCAAGTTATAGCTGTGGCAACGAGTCACAACATAACCAAAAGGTTCCCACTGCAAAGTCAACTGACGTGATCGGATGTCTACAACCTCTACATTCTGAGGACCATGAACTGGATCTGTGGAGGAAAAATATGTAATGCTTTAGTTGATGAAAAACGAAAGCATCTGGTGGCTTTGCATGTGAACACTGGACAGAGAAATTGGCCAGCTTCAGCTGGTATATCTTATCTGGAACAAGTGTCTTTGATAATAGCAACTAATACCCTTAACACCTCAAAGCTATAACATTGCAAAGTACTTCACACAGGGCTGCTTTGAAGATTGCCAAGAAACTGCATTTGATGTGAGAGTCCATTTGCTCATATTTAAGAGCTATTGTGGCCTTATAACAACACGTTAGCAAGCATTGCATTGGCTGATAGATTTCTGAAAACAATTGAAAATGCTGGTTTTCCAGCTTTTTATGCTTTGGATCTTAAGAATTTTCTACTTCAAACAGAACTTTATTATGTTTTCATTGTGCAAAAGGATAATTAAGATACCTCCATTTTAGGAGCTCAGGAGGACAAAGGAAATTTTCTTCACTATAGCTCCTGTTCTTTATGAACAGGAGCTATAGTGTTCTTCCCAACCCCCAGAGTTTGGCTGGTGCCTATTTTGATGAGTTTTTGAAAGACCATGAACAAGATATTGTTCTGTATTTGATATTTAATTTGTTGACATTAGACTGGGTGTCAGTGGAGGTTACTAAATATAGTATTTATGTTTGTGATTGTTTTATAAATTAGTTACTTTGGTTTACAAATTCATACATTTATTTATATGATTTATATAGCCACTCGTACTACATTATAGATACTGGGAGGCTTTCAAGATTAAAACAGTACATTTCTTATACCTAAAGCACTAGTGGTTGTGTTTTGATGATAACATTAAAAAAAACTGATTGAATTGGTTATATGCAACTGTTGTGCAAAATTAAACCCAATAATTTCATGTCTTGATCTATATGTCCCTTCCTGAGCGAATCAAGGGAAAGGTATCACCACAACACACTAAGAGTAACCTGAAAATTATTGAGCCACATCTCACATGTGAAAACTAAACCAACATCTACAGATCTTCCCATATACAAAGCTCTTTATGGAATGAACTTCTGCATTAGGAAAATAAATTCATTAATTGGTGGACGTTGGTTTTGTGTTGTTTGTTGCTATTTCTCATCCCCCCATCCCTTAATATTATCAAAAAGCAACCTGTCCTACTTTCATAATCTTTTGCCATCTTTGCATCCTTCACTATTATTTATTTATTTTATTTATTTTATTTTATTTATATGCCGCCCAACTCCCAGAGGACTCCGGGAGGCTCACAACCGAAATACTGCAATACAACAAAATTTAAGAGTTTAAAAAACGAATTAAAACAATAAAAATAAAAAAAGAACACACACATCTGATCTGGGCTGGATCTCGCTGGATCATAATAGCGAGCTCAGTGGCCCCATGCCTGCTGGAAAAGCATCTAAAAGCATCATGCTTCTTCATTCACCCCACTTTAAAAAAAAAAAAAAGAAATACAGCTTTGCTTAAACCAGATATTCAAATAAATAAACATTATATTCAAATGTTCAGTATTCACTATTTCCATTTAAGTCATATGGAGCTTCAAATGACCAATGATGCTTTTTTAAAAGGTCTTTTTCAGCCATCCTTCCATGCCAACTACCAGATTGTTTCTCTAGATCATATTATTGAAAATCAGCACTATCACTAACCTATAGATTAATGTCCATCCACAACAACCTATGATGATACCAGTTCATATTTTCTGACATGCATTTACCCTTTTCATTCATAATTAAACCAACACTTTAATTTCCATAGAAATATTCAACTACATTCCATTCACAAGATTAGATCTTCTTCATTCTAATCTATTACATCCTCCCCTTTGTCCTCATTTCACATAACCTAGTTTCATCTTTCATTTCATCCTTTAATTCATGTCTTTACCATTTGCATTCTGTATATCACTGCTGCAAAGTATGCAGTAAACTGTTAAACACAGATATTTACCACTATTGCCATCATGGCACTAGTCAATCAAAGTGTTCATACAGAAAAAAGACATAAAAAATAGCCTAGGTTAGTATCCTCTTTTCCATCCATACAATAAAAGCATTTCAAGTTAGTTTTGGCACAGCTTGTCTGGTATATCAAAAATGAAAACATAACTTTTACTGCAAGCATTTCAAATTCAGCAACCATTTTAAAAGCTAACATAATGTTGGCACCCACCAAGTAGTAGGTACATGCAGTATACTGACTTACCTTCAAGAAAAAAACCCAAAAACTATTCTGCTAATTTGCTCATAAATAAGGAATTGTTCCTTTGAACAATTGCTGCACTCTTTCTATCTAGAGACGCCTTCTCTTTTAATAAAACCTATACTGTCATATTTATTTTATTTTATTAACAAAAAAACCCAATTCAACAGTTTAAACTGTTAAAAATCAATATTTGTCACATGGAGGGAAAGCAGTTTGTACTGGTGAGACCATTTAAAGAAATATGGACATTATTCTTTATTTTAAGATAATACAGCAAGGACCTTAAAGTTTCATTCTAATTAGATTTGCACTTGCATTAATCTGTGGTTTGTCAGACCATGGTTTGCTGAATAAACCACAATTGTTTTATTACATAGGGTATGTCAAAAACACTAGTTTACATTCTTTGCAAAATGCAAAATGCATTGTGCCTAAATTAAACAAAGTGCAATACTAGTATAGTAACAAATTACCAGATATGAGTTAGTAATCAGAATATAAAATTGGGTTAATAATTGGTTTTGTATTCTGTGCTAACCAGAAATGGTGACTATTTCAGATTTGCTTGTCATATGTGCTATACATAACCTTAAACTTTAGAGTCACATCAGACAGAAAATAGCAGTGCATTAACCGAGTTGTTTAACATCTTTTCTAAGTTTGTTATCCAATTGTTAGATGGCCTTCAACCAGTGTAGCATGTTTTGAAAACTGTCACCTGCAATGAATCATCCTTTAATCAATGAAACTGATTTATCCATGCACTCAAGCTTTAGGAATTCAAATCCTGATTTGTTTGAAATAAGGTTCAACATTTTTAGTTTCATTCTGAGTATCTGTTCAAATGTAACTAAACAATACTAAATCCACATGCTTCAGTTAAATTAGTAGAGTTTTCTCATGCAGAGATGGATAGCTTTTCCAACTTCATAATTCCCATAATACTGACGAAAGCACAAATGCATATGTATATAAAGCAAGTAATCAAAGAGGGATTCTTAGCATGAAGTTTTTAGAAATAAAAAATGGTAAGTGCAAAAATCAATCATTTTCCCCAGCTGAAATAACTTGCTTCCTGCATCACCTTTTTATTTCTTTCTGATCTTTTCTTCACAGAGTAAAAAAAATGATTATTTGGGCAAGTAACAGGAAATTAAAAGTATTTTTTTTTCTGTATAAGAATAACATCTTAAAAAAACATGTACAGAAAACCTGTCACCCTTCAATATGCCCAGAGGACAGTTTAAATAGTCTATGTCACTCACTTCCAGAACAAGATTCAACCACTATGCCTAGGCTATTTGGATAAAGTATGCATGGTACCATGGCATTTCTAATGTATCACTGTATAATCTGAAACCAATGTCGTCTATGAGAGTAGGCCAACTAGGAACTCAATCAATGTATGCTAATGACCTTTTTCTTCCAGATCCTTGTAGACTCTTTAAAGATGTACAGAGCCTACTGAAGTTTCTTCTTCATAGTCCCTTGAGCTTTCAGGGGCAGAGATTGAAAACAAAAGGAAACTCTTTGGAGCCTCAGCAGTCAAGAATTCAAAGTAACATTCAAAATAAAATGTCTCACCAAGGAACTCTTCTGGAAGAGGCAGTCTGAGCATTGTTCTCCTGTCTCAATAAGCCTTCCAACTTCAGCTGTGAGCATACAAGCAATTCCTTATTAATGGAGTTTCTGCTTCTGTTCTTTCCCCCTGAGGAAAAAGGGTTTTCAGTCTGAGGAACCCATCTCTTTTCTTTGCTTGGACAATGAGTTATGTCAAGGCCAGGCAGTGTAGAAAGCTGGGGGGGTGGGGTGTCTGTTTTTACAGGCCTGATAAGAGTAATCCAGCAGGTGCTTTCTCTGCAGGATTCTTTTTGTTGTCCTTTGCATTTGCCATCTTCCTCAACTGTCTTCTCCAACCTCATACTGTTCCTTCATCAGAGCATCCTTTATGCACAGCAGGCAGAAAGTCAGTAAACATACTTATTCTGTTGCTATGTGTGAGGGAGTGAAGTTGGGGTTGCTCTCTGCTCTTTTCAAAAGTAACCATAGCTGTAGTCATGCAGACAAGGTCTCCCCTCCCTCAAGCATTCACCCCTTTCCTCAGAACTATACTAACAGGTATCTAAGTTGGTGCTGCAGCTGCCTGTGATAATTTAGCCACATCCTCATGTTTCCCAGCATGTGCTGGTCCAGAGACAGCCTCATCCCATCCTGTCTTCTGAGCTTACAAAAACAAACACTAAGAATGGGGAAGGGAAAGGTGTAGCAGCAAAGTGAAAAGCAAACAGCACACAGATGGGGAAGGAGAGGCGACATCTGAAGATTGGCAGGCAAGAGAACTTTCATTCAACTGCCAAGATCACAAGCTACAATGAGCAGCATATCCTGGTGGGAATCCTGCCTAGAGCTTGGAGCTTTGCCTGGAGCTCAGCCTCAACCAGAAGAGGAGTAAACCACATTGAAACAGCACTTCCTTCCAAATAGTGTAAGAACTTTGGAAAAAGGCAATGTATGCTACTTTATAAACTTTGAGACTTTTGTTTAAACTGAGTATTAAGACACAGTATAAAGGACTGAGTATTAGACATATTAATAGAACAATGTCATCTTGCAAAGTCCTAGAAGGACAGAATTAACTCAGCGTAATAGCCTGTTCTTGGAGGAATGTGGTACAATAAAATAGTATGTACACATTTGCTATGCTGTATTATGTCTTGCCCTTAGAGAGCCAAGATTTTCTCACAAGGAGCTCATGTTTTTCCTTTATTGCAGATACAGTACAAATCTAAGTTATATCATAAAGGTAAAAAGTCATAGCTGAAGAAGCTTCTTGGATGAGAAGCGAAACGTCTTCAAAGAAAAACCAGAAAGTCCAGTTGCCTCTTGAAAAACCACCATTGGGGCAACCATGACCTGGATGACTGAGAATCTCCATTAGACATTTCCAGTTGAGCAACACCATTAAAACCATAATCAAAGCCTGATCATCCTCAGGGTACCTCACTTGTACCCCATTTAAAACTGTACCCCAGTTTTAAAATCCTTCTGAAAGATTGGAAGATGGAGGAATTCTTTAGGTGGGCCTGAGCCCAAATCACCCATCTGCCCTAACTAGATAGATAGATAGATAGATAGATAGATAGATAGATAGACAGACAGACAGACAGACAGACAGACAGACAGACAGACAGACAGACAGACATTATTCTCGGGTTTTATTGTTTTTGTGAACCACCCAGAGTTGTGTTTTAAGATGGGCAGATGGGCAGCCATACACATCTTTTAGATTAATGAATTAAGTCAGACTTGTGACTATTGCTGAACTGCATGTTCAGATGTCACCTGGATTGCCAACTGGACATTACTTTAACTCTCAGACTGACTCCAATGCAGCAGTTGAGAGCAGTTTAGGTACTAGTCTGAGAGGTGCAGAATAGGCTGCGTGGGGTCCCTAGTTCTGGTCTCCAAGACAGGAAAGGCCCCAGGGCTCAGAAGAATCTCCTCCCAACTTGGAGGATGTCACAGCTGCCCACCATCCACCAATCCATCTCCAGTCTGAGGTAGCTGCATCAGTTGACTGAACAGAATCTGTTCTTTCAAACTTAAAGACTAAGCTAAATTAGTCATCAGGCATTCAGCCATGTGACACGATCAGCAAGCTGACCCTCTTTTCCAGTGATCTGAAAACATCCATGTCTTCAGTCACTGAAACCTGGATCATCTCCAGCATATGGCCCTTAAAGTAATGGATCAGATGCTATTATTTTCCTTTAGGAGACACCTTGTGTCATGAAAGATTCCAGTACACTGATCATTATATATCTTACAGATTCTCTATCACTGTCAAGGGCCATTTGTAGTTAATCCCAGTAAAGCTAAAACAAAAGGCCTCGTAGATATTAGATCTCTGGTGGCTTTATGGAATACACTTGAAGGCAGTAATTTTTTTTTTTTGTCAGTGTATGATAAGAAAAATTAGAGCTAGGGCCAAAGCAAAAAGATGATGCAAAATTGTCTTCCGAGCTATTTTTTTTAATGTCGACTGTTATGATTGACATGGGGCCAAATATACCCCTGCCTTTGAGGATGCTGTTGGCATTAAACTGCTCAAAGAGAAAATGTGGAGTAGAAAAACAGAGAGGGAAGAGGGAGAGAGAAGATGTTTATTTACTCTGCCTTTAAGGTCTTGGGTTTCAAACAAATAGCAATGTGGCTCAAAAGCAGCCCCCGTCCGCCCATAAATTACTTATGCCACTTGATCTCCTGGGCAATTAATTTCTTTAAGTATTTTTCTTTCTTTGTCCTTTTTTGTGATCTGTTGTCGCTCCAGCTTGGCTGGACAATGATCAGTCATAACAACAGGCGTCTGAGGCTAGTGCAAAGTGACAAGAAAAATAAAGTCGCCTGCTCTTCTCTGCCCTCCAAAGGTCCAGGCTTTCTGGAGTTGACATGGCTACATTTGGGAGGTCTTTCCACCAGTGAGACCTTTATGAGGTAGCCCCATCAACACATCTCCTTTGTTCTTTCCTTCATCATATACAGGCCTAACCCAAGTTGGTGTTCTGCAGAATGTTTGAAATTATTATTATTTCCAGAATCCCAGGACACTGACCTGGAAATTTGACTGGCTATCTGCAGTTCAGTTCCCAGGTTATCCGGAAAGCACTACTAAAGGAAAGGTAACAATTAGCTATATTTTAATTAAAAATAGCACTATAGAAAAAGTGAACTGACAAAGATTCCCCTCTGTTTCCATATGTATTCTTTAGTGGAATTAAGGAATTAAGAAAAAAGTCATTATTCTGGTTGAATCCTGACATACACTATGCAGGATTCATACACGATACACCTACATGACATACATTAGGCAGCAGATTAATTTTGGAGGATGTCATATGTTTGAATTAGACTTCTTTCCTTCCTTCCTTCCTTCCTTCCTTCCTTCCTTCCTTCCTTCCTTCCTTCCTTCCTTCCTTCCTTCCTTCCTTCTTTCCTTCCTTTCTTTTTTTCCTTTCTTTTTCCACCAAAGAAAAGTTCTGTTGGCAGTCTAATTTAACTTTCAACAGTGATTAATTGTGTTAAGAACTTCTAAGCATTTTTCCTTGAATGTTTTCTCCTTTTTACATTTAGTTTTTATATTATATTATCACTGATATGTTTTGTTCTCTCTTAATTCAGCACAAACTTTTTAAAAGGAAGGTATGTTGCAAACCACATGGGATATATTACCCACATCAAGTGCCTTTAGCTTTTACTATCTGAGGTGTCTTCATTCTATCTTATGGTAAGAGCTGACTTGTAATCAGTTTATATTCAGCGGTGAAGAATTTCACTTTGGTATGGCTGTTTTTATTCCTAAATTAAAGCATATTAGTAGTTCTGATAAAGTTCTTAATCCCTGTCTGACTGAAGTGGCAAAGAAAGAAAGCCAATTTTATAGCTTGTGTCTGAGCCTTTGGATATGTCTAAAGTAATTATTTTCTTTGAGATTCAAACTAGTGTATATAAATTATTACAGTACTTCTTCTACCATTAAGTATTATAGTTAGGCAGAGTAGTAGTAGGGCAGTCAATTTAGTGTAATGGTTAAGGTGCCAAGCTAAAAACTGGGAGACTGTGAGTCCTAGTTCCATCTTAAGCACAAAGCTAGCTAGGTGACTTAAAGGCACACACAAAACACAGTACGGTAGTAGTTTTGTTATAATCATCAAATACCATATATTGGTCACTGTATAGAAGTATTCCCAGTCACTTGATTTCATATTTTCTAGACTACAATGCCACAGAATGTGGAACTTATGTGTCTTTAGAACTTTTCTTGAATAATGTGTGTACTACTATAGAACCATAACTTCAAAGAAATGTTCTCTTTGATTCACTGAGTTTACTGTAGCTAAAAAGCTCCATTTTTAGTGTTCCCTTTTAATATGAAAGAGGAGAGTATAAATTTTGCCTACAGTTTATTCTTAAGTCCCATTAGCATTAATAAGGTGTGCTCACATAGCGAATGTAGAAGCTTTCTTTGTCTCACTGGACTTTATTGGCATGAGAACTCAGAAGAAATTGAAAAAGACCAAAAAAAAATAGTATATTATTTGGCCCAATGAAAATAGCATCTGACATTCCTAAATCTCATGGAAAATGCACTGCAATAACAAAGGTGCGTTGTACTTTTTAAACAATTTTGAGCAGTATTAAAATCAGTCCTATTTTCTTTTCTACTCCAAAGTACAAACTCATTTTTAAGTTTACAATGTACATAATGATCCTAGATAACATGAGAACAATACTATAATGCAGTGGTGAAATTCAATTTTTTTTTACTACTGGTTCTGTGGGCATGACTTGGTGGGCATGGTGTGGCTTGGTGGGCATGGCAGGGGAAGGATACTGCACCCCACTCCAGGGGAAGAATATTGCAAAATCTCCATTCCCACCCTATTTTAGCCAGAGTTAGGAGTTGCCGGTTCTCCGAACTACTCAAAATTTCCGCTACCGGTTCTCCAGAACCTGTCAGAACCTGCTGGATTTCACCTCTACCTCTGCCTCCCAACACCCACAGTTCATTTGAAAGAATATCATGGCCAAATATATCAAAAGGAACAGAGGGATCAAGGAGTGCCAAGATGGATGTGGCTCCTTCATATTGACTCCAAGCAGGACACTGACAAGTACAACGATTGCTATTTCTGTACTGAACCTTGTTTTGAAACCTGACTGAAATTGGCCTGCATAATCTATTTCCTTCAGGATCCTCCAGATCTGAAGCTCAAACCAGCCTCTTCACCAACTTGCTTAGGAAGGGGAAGATGAAGACTAGATGGAAACTCTATGTTGGATGAATGATTCAATTGATGGCCTTTCAGTTCTCTCAGCTGCAGCCAGCTGCAGAAATGGCCTCCAGAATGATCAACTGAATCAATTCCCCAAGTCTCCCAGCTGGCATCATTCCTATAGAATATCACACAAGTGCAGTGGTGGGTTTCAATTTTTTTTACTACCGGTTCTGTGAGTGTGGCTTGGTGAGCATGGCAGGGGAAGAAAGCAAAATCCCCATTTCCTCCCAATCAGCTGGGACTTGGGAGGCAGAAAATAGATGGGGGCGGGGCCAGTCAGAGGTGGTATTTACCAGTTCTCCAAACTACTCAAAATTTCTGCTACAGGTTCTCCAGAACTGGTCAGAACCTGCTGAAACTCACCTCTGCACTAGTGATAAAACATCCTATCAAGCACTTTCATTTATAAGTCATTTCTATTATATTAAGAATTGTCTTATGCTAAGAATTATATTGAGAAAAGAAATAGCAGTATGATCACTACTACAAAATGCTTCATTTTTGCCCACTCATATTGTCAGGCTAAATATATTAACTGTGTTTTAAAACTACTTTGACCTACATCATTTCACAACACAGAAGGGTATCTTTAAAATATTTGAATTATTATAATGTACCAGATGTGTTTATTTTTCACCCTGCCACAATTTCATTTACTTTCATTTGTTGCATTCTGCTTTTCCCAAGGAGAATAACACTCGGCATTAGGCAGGTAACCATTTGCAAAACAAAATGAAAAAATATTTTTCTTCTGTTTATTTGGTTCAAAAGTAATAAAGATTATGCTAAGTTACATGTGTTATACACCTTTGTTTATAGAGATAATTTGGCTACTGTTAGCTTCTCTTTCTATATTTTGTATGTTGCTCCTTATTACTTATGACCTCCAGCTATCATTGATGCTAAATGCTAGAAATGTTTCTATTTACTGTCAAAATTTAAATGAATTTAGGCTCCCACCCCAGGAAAGCAGCAATGATATTAAACACTTCATTTTGGGTTGGGGGGGGAATCTAATTTATTCTCAGTTTATACTATTAGCTACCTATCCCCCCAAAATAACATTTAAATAAAAAGATGTTACAAACTGAGATAGGGGATATTAGCATGCCTTTCCTAAGGGTTCCCCTCAGTTAAGATAATTACAAGAGGCTGCTACCAATCCAGCTGAACTTGCTAACATCTCCCCCCTCCCCCCCCAAGGCATAGCCAGATGTTAAAGTGTTTTCCTCCATCCTGTGAGCTGGCAGAAAAGTATGCCAGCATAATTATGTTGCTCTCATTTTCATTCCCTGTTTTGCCTCAGTAACAAGGTTGGCAGGTACCATTGTTCTTCCTGTTTTAATGAGGAGCAAGTTTTAAAAGGTGTTTGTTAGATTCCTGTACCTTTGTTTGCCCTTCCACTAAGAGTCATCTTCTGGCAAGAAAAACAATCTCTCCAGAATGTATGGAGGGATGAGGAAGGGAAAGATCTGGTGGGTACATAGGCATAGGGTCTCCTGCTTTGAGCAGGAAGTTGCAGTAGAAGACCTGCAAGATCTCTTCCAGCACTGTTATTCTGTATTCTATTCTGACTGAGGGAGAGCCACCAGGTGTTGCTCAGCTAACAGACTGCAGGCAGGGAGGTGGCTTGAGGCCCATTGCCTATTGTCTAGGCCAGGGTGGTCAAACTCACAATGACACATCATCATCATGTGACGTATCGCAACTTTTTTCCCCTTTGCTAAATCAGGGGTGGGCGTGGCCAGCGTGTGATGCATCCAGCCCACGGGCCTTGAGTTTGACACCCCTGATCTAGGCTGTTTCTGAGTAGAGACCTAACAGTTTTCTGAAACGGCACTAATAATCTGGCTGAGTTTATAGGAATTGGTGGAGGGCACAGTGGCTCAAGAGGAGCCAGGAGACAACAACTGATAAAAAGATTCTCCTCCTTGACCAGTTCTGCAAATGAAGGGCAATGGTGGCAGTGAGAATCCATGAGTAACTGCTCTTGGAAGTAGCCTACAGAGTAGATGTTAGATTGGCGCAGGTAGAAAGAAGACACGACAGTGCGGTCCATTTCAGCACTTTATTAAAGCTGCTTCCAGTAAAGAACAAGCGGCAGGCAGCCGGGGCTCTGCTTAAATAGAGTGCTGGCAGCCTGGCCGCCCAATGACAGTTGTTTAAGTTTCCCGCCGGCTGATTAACCAATCAGCAGCAGGCATGCAGATAACTTCCATATATGGACATAACAGTAGACAACATGGTGCTTGTCCTGCACATGCAATTAAAACAACAAAGTGAAAAAGTATAGCCATGAAAAATGTTTTGCTGGCAGAAGCAGAATACCTAAAACCACCCAACCAGCAACACAGGACTAACACTTTTCCAATAATGCTAAAGTTTCTTTTTTTAAAAAATAAAAGACATTAATTTCATTTATAAAAAGAGATTGCTTAAGACCTGGAGGGTGTGGCAGATGACTCTGCAAAAGCTGCCAGAAATCCTATTTCTTCACTAACCAGGCCAAAATAATCAGAAACAAAGAAGCCAAAAATTGTTGATCAGAGCTGGGCAAATCATGCGCTGTCATCCACATTCTCCATGAAAGCATGCTAGGCCACCAAAAACTGGAACAGTCAAAGATGGCTTTAAACTAACTTAGATGTAAGCTAGGGGAAGAGAAAAAGGCCATTTTATGAAGACATGGCTTAAAAAACATGTTACTGGTATATGTTTGTGCTTCGTTTAGAACATGGGTGTCCAACCTTTTGGCTTACCTGGGCCGCATTGAGTGAAGAAGAATTAGCTTGGGCAGGGGTGGGCTTCAAAGTTTTTAGCAAGGGGTTCTCTGCCACTCCAGGGGAAGTATACTGCATACTCAGTATACTCTGCTGGGTGGGAGTGGCCATGGTGGGTGTGGCCTAGTCAGCCTCCTGCACTACAGCTGGCTCCAGAAGTTTTTCTTGAGCCTCCGGGAGGGCAAAAATGGCCACCCCAGGCTCTGGAGGCTCTCTGGCCTTCCTGAACTTCCGCTAGGCCCATTGGTCACCCTCCCCAAGCCTCGGCACGCGCCCTGTTCTTACCTGCATCCAAAACGGGCTATGTGGGGACTCCTGGGAGGGGCAGGGGGTGGGCCCAGCCATTATAGGGATTTGGGGGTTCTCAGAACTGCACAGAATCTTAGCTAAAGGTTCTCCTGAACCCCTGCAAACCCCCAGCAGCCCACCCCTGATCTTGGGTCACATATAAAATATATAATATAGTTAATGTATATAAATCACTTAACAATGGTAAACAATGTTAAACCTGTGCACAGTATTGGGTGTTCATAGCTTCACCCATGTTACAAATCTATTGTGAAGGCTGCACTGACTCCCAGTTTCCTTCCAGATACAATTCAAGGTGCTTGTGTTCCCCTTTAAAGCTCCACGTGGTATGGGATTTAGTTATTTGTGGGACCCACAGTTCTCCCTAAGAATTTTTGGCCATCACACTTTATTGGATAAGATAGGCATACTTCAAATCCCTTCTCTGAAATACCCTCTGCCAAGTGAGATCTTGGAAATGTGTCTTTTCTATGGCTTCCCTTTCCTATGGTAAATCTTCCCCTCAGTGATTTGGCAGGACCCTTCCCTTTTGGCCTTTCAAAAGGTCATCAAAACCTGGCTTTTGACCTAGGGGTTGGGATGAGATGGGATGGGATGGGATGGGATTAATATGAGCTTGCTGGGGAACATCCTAAGAGAGTGATTCAGGCCCAGAGTTTATGTTTTTGTTTGATTGTTTTAGTGTTCTATTGTTTTATGATTCTGTTTTATAGTTACTGGTTTTTATTGCTTTTGTGAGCCGCTCAGAGCTGTTTTAAAATGTGTAGCCATACAAATCTTTAAATAAATAAATAAACAGCCCACCTTATGTGACAAAACTAAGCAATCTAAGCACGTTCCTTTTCTTTTTTTTAACATTTACACAGATCATAAACTTTGCCTCTCTTTTTTTTATTAAAGAGGAACTGTTACAAAAAGTTCTGAAAAGGAACAGGTGACTTTCCCCCCACTTTTTTCCCCTTTCACAATACGTTCTAATTATTCAAAGCTTATTTTACAAATACTGCCTTTCCTTTATTTGATGCTTTCAAATATTTGGTGCTTCGGGTGCATTTAATTGACTACTCAGTTTGTTATTCTAAGGTCAGTCGTTTTTCTTCACGTTCTCAGTACTTGAACTGGCTGGTTGGTCGGCTGGCTGGCTGGCTGGCTGACCAATTGGGTTGTTTGCTTCCTTTCAGTGTGTGACTGCAATACTGCATTTCAGCTTTCCGAATTTAATGAGTTGGATCTTCATTACGCTCTCATTAGTACGGCACACCACACCAGACTTCAATCTGACATGAAAGTGGTCTTGAATTAATGGTTAGGATTTGTACTATCGCTGAAAATTCACTTTGTATGACATCCCTGGAAATCTGGTTTTACCATATTTAGTCATCATGAAAGCCACCTTCAAGATTTTATCCAAAAGAATTCTTCATCTTTCAGGGGTTTTCCATGATACAGTAGGAAGAGCTTGTCCTCTTGTAATTTTTGCAAGTTGTTACAAACTCTGTTCTGCATGTTGCACCCTGTAGCAAAAGATTATCCAGCTATTAAATCTCCTGCTGCGGCCTGTCCCCATGCCAACAAAGCATGATCTCCTAAAACGTTATGTGCCAGATTGTGCATTCTTCAACAGTCATCAATGTAACTATGAATAGTGTCATTACATTTAAATGTGAATTTAAAGTGTCATTCAAATAATAATCTTCCCTATTTAGAGAAGAAATACACTACCCAGTCACCAAATTACAGACCTGAATGCAACTTTTAGAACATTCAGAAATATGATGGCTGTGAGTTGTAATTCTATCAAGAAAATACTTCAGAACAGCAACGTGAACCTATCTATGAATTTATCCACAAGTTGCAACCAAGAAAAAATTCCTAGGGTCAGAAATTACTTTCCATTGACTAAACCAGGGGTCTGCAACCTTAAATACTCAAGGAGCCATTTGGACCCATTTCACACAGAAAAGAAAACACCAGGAGCCACAAAGCCTGGGTGGGCATGGCCAACTTGATGTCACTCACTTCCACCACTTACATGACCCCCTAGTCACGCCTACCCAGCTGGTCATGGAGGCAGAGAACCAGTTGTTAAAAAACACCAGGAACCACAAAACCCTTTTGACATATCTCTCTCCCCTCCCTCTCCCTCCCCCCTCTCGCGGTATCTCTCTAAGTCTCCCTCTCTCCCCCTCGCG